>JAVYIG010010946.1:0-64677 GCA_035222895.1 Strongylocentrotus droebachiensis | reverse complement strand
GCTATTATGTAAAAATGTGTAGAACAAGTGTCACATGCATATTCACCTGTTCTACACATTTTTACATAAGAGCAGCTAGTGAAGGGATGTTCTACCATAGCAATAGGCCATTTCGTAATGTAACCAAATTTAATGCATAGGTCTTTGTGAAGTGCCTCAATACAAACTATTTCATTCACCTGTTAAGAATAATAGTATTTCAATAGACAGAATCCTAACTGCATACATTAGTTGTTGCCACGTTGGACAAACATTATGGCTTGACCTACCTAGCAACACTTAATATATGCAGTTGCATTCTGACTATTGAAATACTGCTATTCCTATCAGGTGAATGAAATAATTTGTATTGAGGCACTTCACAAAGACCTATGCATTAAATTTGGTTACATTAAGAAAATGGCCTATTGTTGAAGGTAGAATGAGGAACTGTATATTTTGTCCTCTTTCTTTGTCTGTCATGTAATTCATAGTGTTACTTCCTGCATACATGTATATCGTCGAGTGCAATCTAAAAGATTTCTAATTGTAGTCAACATGGGCAGTTGAGTACGTTGACACGCATGATCAGTCGGCGTACGTCGTGTTCTCGTCCACTCATTCTAAAAGTCCCTATTGTCTCGTTTCTAACAAATGGTCTTCCAATCGGAGTGCGGTGCGCCCTCTCTACTTCTAAATTAGCTATTTCAAGACAAAAATTGGCCAACAAAGGTAATATAACGCAATCGGTGAATTGCCGTTGCGTTTACAAACTGGTGCATTGGTGTGATGAAATAAACATGTGTCTAAATGTGAAGAAATGTCACACTATGGGGGTGTACTTTGGTAAGACTGATCTACTTCCCTTAAGCGTAACACTTGCGAATCACTCTATGAAACAGGTTTAATCAGTGAAAATACTTTGGGTCACGGTACAAACAGATTTGAAATTGGGAGAACATGTTCAGGAAATGGTGAGGAAAGCAAAGAAGAGAATGTATTAATGTTAAGCGCCCTGTGTCCCTGTCTATGATTTATACAGGTTTCATTCGCCCCCTTGTCGAGTATGCTACCCCCGTTTGGCACCCAAGTCTTACCTTTTTCCAACTAGTCAAATTGAGAGTGTCCAAACACATGCCCTTCGTTTGATCATAGGTTCGGCTTATTCATCCTATGATGAAGCGCTGGAATACACACATCTTGAGACTCTTGGACTTAGAAGGATCAGGGACGTGATAGAGAAGGACTTGAATCAAGCCGTTCTCCTTTGACCCCATGCTCCAAGCCGCCGGAAAGTTATGCGCTAATCTGCAGCTGTTGACCAGGTGGTGAGATAAAAGAGCGCATGAAATTTTAGGATTTAGAATTCCTACATCAGAAAATGGTATCACAACAACTGTTCGCTGTCCCTTCCAATGGTTTCTCATCCATTGTTGAATGTGTAAAGAGTAGAACAAGCGAACACAAACTTGTGTAATTTCATTCTTTTTTAAACTTGAAAAATACAAAAAACACGCGAAAAACACGCATTAGCAAACTTAATGTTATTGAAGATTGTAAATCATGGATCAAATAACGGGACATTAAAGCATGCACAAATTAGCGCATCATCCTAAAATATTGAGTTTTTGACAGGATGTAATTTTTCTTTTACCAACTCTGGCACACAATTTAAAGGCAGGACGGAGTTCTAAATTTGAAAATTTGTTTGATGCACTATTCCCAATACAATCCCCATATAAAGTTTTTAATTTACACTGTAATTTTGCCGGTAATTTAATATTTTGTAATAAATGTAAAACTGGTGCCTGGCTTCCGAAATTCCCCGCAGTGGAAGCGCGGTTCGGAGCATGGAACTTCAAAGCCAAGTGGAATGTTACACATCCCATTGTTACGCTTTAGAACTCAAGAATGCGTTTGAATAAATTACAAGAGTTTCGCCTCCTGTTCTTTCACCTCCCTGGAAGGATTCATCTTTGTAAGAAAGTTGCCCAGTCCCTCACGAAACCTAGCGACTTAAATAGCTGGTTATCCCTTAAGAGACAACATGAAGGTTACCGATCACTTAGAAATGAAACCCACTACCAACAAATGCGCTGGAGGACAGAAAGGTACAGGAAAAGCCCCATCCTTTTCTTAATTGACATACTAGACCATACCTCATGAAAAGTCTAATAAGACTGATGGTAATAATCATATGATTGCCTTTGATGAATTTGTGTGGTTAAAATTCATTGATGATATCAGATATATGGATATTGGTGAGTATTGGTATCAATATTAGGGATGATGTTTGGTTTACACATACCTTAGATGTGGATATTGATGCATGTGGACTTTCTCTTTCACCTCCTTCCATTATCTCTCTTTTACTATAATTATTACTTATTCCCTCCTTGTGCTATTACTTCTCTTACATACTACTTTGTTATCTTATTCCTCTCTCTCCCCCTCTCTCTCTCTCTCTCTCTCTCCCACATCATCAACATATAATATATACACCTGTCTATGCCTTTTTTTATTGCATAGTACTTCCTCGCATCCAACATTCTACATGTATGATGTTTTAAATGTAAATAATAACCTATTTTCATTTATTTGTGGAATCTGTATAGTGTATAATTCATCTAATATCACTTTTTAAAATAGTATTTTAGGCAAAAACTTTTAGAATGATGGAGTGTATTTCATTTTTAATACAATATTTCCATATCAGTATATCATGTAATCGTCGTACCTGGTTCTGCTCTATCATCTGACGATGAAGCATTCAAAAACACATACATAAAGCCTTATTTCTGTTTGTTGTCACTACTGATTCTTATTTTATCCCTAATGGTATTTTTATTCCAGCACTAGTTCTTCCTCCATTTGTTTCCTTTTCTTTCTTTTCATTTCCTTTATTTTCAACCTCCCTCTTTCACTCTTGCTATCATATCGCTGCTTGAGATATTCTTCTCTGACGTACTATTACTCTTATTTTCCCTCTCTCTCTCTCTCTCTCTGTGTCCCTGTTTTTCTATATGTGCCTATATTAGTCTTGAATTTTTGTGCATTATTACATTTTGAAATATTAGCTAAAATGTATAAAAACGGGGGAAATTGGAATTCTTTTTGTATTACGATACAAAATAATCATACAATATCAGTCACATTTTCAAGGGAATTTCATTCCAATATATAACACTCATAGAACCTGCTTTCTGTCGCACTTTGAATTGATTTCTTCTCGGCATCTATTTTCAAAAAGTTTAATAGAACTGTTAAATTAGCATTATTAAGTTTTCATTTTAATTCAAAGGCCTGTAAGGAGAGGATAACGCATAATACAAAGAGGGAGATCTCCCTGATATATATTACCACTGATCGTGCAAATCTGTCTTACTGAGGCGTAATCGAAATTTGTCATTAGCTAAATTGAAGTCATAAGCTAATTACTTTCAAATTACTCTGTATTCTGCGTGAATTATTAATGTACCTTCGACAATGCCTGCCACAAATTTCACCTTCACTCTCTCTGTCGAGCTCTGTCCGTTTCTACCGTGCCTTTTTTTAAAACCATATACTGTCACACGAACTCTTGGGCAAATGTAGGAATAAAGAGTATATTTCAGGCAACGCAGCGGAGGTGGTGGTGGGGAAGGAGTGGGGGGGGGGGGGGGGGGGGGGGGTGGGGGGGGGGGGGGGGGGGGGGAGAATTACCCCCTGTCTGGTATCAAACCAATATCAAATAAAATGTAACAACATGATCGAAGCTATTTATAAACATTATTTGAAAGTCGGTACTTATTACTAATGGTTTTTTGCCAATCGAATACTTAAAATAATTTTTTCCCGCAGACGTGATGGCTCAGTGGTAGAGCAGTGGTCTCGTTTAACCAGAAGGTCCAGGTTTCGAATCCAACTCAACGCACTCGTGTCCTTTGGACCTTTGGTAATGCATTTATCTTCATTACCAAGTCCCTCGGAAAGGAATTGAAGCCGTTGTCCCTTTGGTTGCTTGCTTGCTTACATGCTTTCTTAGCAGTAAGGTAAAACAATCATTGAACAAACAAATAATTTGCACGCGCACAACGCTGTCATAAAGATAAAGATAATTATGCCGCAGTTAGAAGCTAACTATTCCTAAAGATAATACAAAAAACAGATCAACCTAACAAAAGGAAACGGAGGATATACCTTATTTCCTAAGATATGAAACCATACCATGAAGAGAAAACGGTGCATAACAGAACGGATGAAGATTGAAGTCATTTTTAAGATGTCCTCACATTTGTATCATATCACAAAAATGGAAAAATAACACAAAGCACATACAAAGAGTATTTTTGCCTATATAGCACCATTTTTGGTCGCAGTGTAAAAGCAGCGAATTTCGGAATAGGAATATACTTATAAGAGTTGCGTCGATCCATATCCAGAATAGGATAGTACAAACGTGTTGATCGAACCCTATGCTCCATGGAATACATACTCATAAAATACCGGAATAATAGGGGTACGTCCCCCCCCCCCCCCCCCCCCCCCCCCCCCCCCCCCCCCACCCGCAACCCCTACCCCCTCTCCCTTCGGGGAATTTGTACGTTCTGGAGTGATAATTGCTTAGCGTCGCTAAACCTGAAAAAGAAACAGAATTTGACCTTGTCACGTTAATTATAATCATTGCCATATGAATACAGTATGACATTAGTAAATTATGTAGTGGATTAAATTAGTAACCTTTTAGTATTTGCCCTTTTCAACATCAATGGAATAAATAATCGAGGACACCAGGCACGTAAACTTTTCGGCATCATTCAATTTGCAAGATGAAGTGAGATGAATTATTATGTATACTCGGTATACATTGATGAAAAAACTATGTAATTTTTGTATGCAATGTTACTTATTATATTCCTTCTACTGTACTTACCCTCTAACAGGCAAATAATTCTTAGAAAACTCTCAAACCACAAAGATATGTATGGTTTTCTTTGAAGGCGTCACTGCGCGACAACCTCTAACAGTGATCAACAGTAAATTCTCCTAACCATTTTTGAATTTTCCCAACCGTTTTTACATGAAAATAAGACATAAAACAGGCTTTTAAAAATCTTTGAACACTGAAATATCTAGAATGGTATATAGAGCCAATTCATTGCTTTGTGACGATTTACATTCACCTAAAATGTAATTAAATGGTAGTAATATAATTGGGAGAATAAGGAATCGATCAGATCAGTTTTTTTCCAAATTTTTTATCATTAATAATGGTCTGTTTTCACTCAAACTTTCAGATTATCTGTGTCTTAAGTTTTATATTTGATACTAATTGATACATCTTACTTCTGACTCTATATGTCAATATATACCAAGTGGAACCGTGCAGTGACATGTTATACCATCGGCGATTTACTGGCCATGATAGCTGGACGTACAGGGTTGTAACCCTGCTTTTGTTACTTTCAGCAAGCATTGTTGCTGTCTGACAATGGAATGGCTCCAGACAATAGCCATCCCCCGGACAATAGCCCACCCGTCGGTCGACGGACAGGACAGAGTGATTCGTTATACGAGTAATGAACTTTTCAGGTTACGCCCTCAACCGAAAAGTCGTATACCTCGGGATGCGTTTGAAACTATACATGAACTTGGAATTGCTCGTAAAAGAGGATGTCGGGCAGGAAAAAAGATCCGGCGACGAATAAAAGTTGTTGATTGTTATTCTCGCCACCTAAATCAAGACGAAAAGCCCATCGTGACCAGGACAAGAACATTGAGGCACATTAAGACCCTGCCTAATCAATCACCATCTTTACCTTCTATGTACATGCTTAACGCAAGATCATTGAATAATAAGTTCGACGAATTCACTTTTGTTGTTCAAAATTATGACATGGACATTGTTTGTGTGAGTGAGACCTGGTTCCAAGATAGTGTTCCAGAGACCGCGTTCAGCATTCCAAACTACAACTTACTGCACAAGAGCCGAGCTTCTCAACGAGGTGGAGGAGTCGCCATCTATGCGAAATCTACTATGAACCCCCATTGAAACCCAAATGGACGTTCCGGAAGAACATGAGGTTGTTTGGACGCACATCCGACCAACACGGTTACCTAGGAACGTCTCTTCAATATTTGTGGCATCAGTGTACTCCACCCCCAACCAATGCTCATGTGGATAGCCTTATTAATTACCATTACACGGGCTGTTGATCATATTCTTCTGAGACACCCTTCGGCAGGAATCATCATCTCTGGTGATTTTAATCGAGCTGATGTATCTCCCCTCCTTGCTGGACACAGCCTGAAGCAGGTAGTAAATCGTCCAACGCGTAACCTTTCTATGCTGGACTTGATCATTACCAATATGAAGAGTTTGTACTCTGTCATACAAATTGTTGCCCCAATTGGAATGAGCGACCATAATGGAGTCATATGGAGGCCAAAACAGCAATCATCCAGGAGAAATGAAGTCAGACAGAAAACTGTCAGACCGATGCGTCAATCGGATGTGCGCGAATTCGGCAATTGAGACATAGTAATAGGCTACGTGAAATCAAGTGTAGGACAGAACGCTACAGAAAAAGTGCTTTGCCCCTATCTAGTAAGGCTTTTGAACCCAGCCATGATGTGGCATCCGGTTTGTTCATTTTTTTTGATAGCATAATACTGACAAACTTTGTGAATTACATGTATTTTTGTCAATATACCTTCAATTTCTGTATCAAGATACAAATAAGGTCATCCTTAGTAACCTCATTTCTTTCCCATGTTTTTTTTTTCTTTATTTGAATTATTGCCAGTTATCTAAAGCCTCTTTTAAATCACAATTTGCTCATTATAATTCATTTTCAAATTGCAATCTTTGCCTGAACACATCTTCAATTCGCCGAATCTTAATGCATTATATTTCAGATTCATTCAATTAAATATCTTGGATTGAACAATTATATTATTGCTAAATGTAGAAACATAATGTAAATATTTTCAATACGCTTTACCTCAATTTATCAGTTAATTATCTTTACTCTTCGTATTGTATACTGTCGATTTCATAATTACATGTATTATTTTAAATTGCCCCTGGTTGCTCGTTATTTTATCTCAACACTATTAGTTTACGCAGGTCTGCAATTACTCCTTTTTAATATTGCTTCTGTGCTATATCCGCCTGTATTTAGTTGTTATATATAAATATTTTCTTAAACAGGTTGTTATTATACTTTTTTAAATGTTTTTACTACCATCTGCGTTAAAAAAGAAAACATTCTCATTAGGGGCATTTACACTGTCATCCAAACACGCCAAAAAATGCCAAACCGGAGCCTGACCGCGATGTTACCAAGGGCAACTACGCATTACCGGCAGAAATGCCAATTCCAAAACATTCCAAATCGAAGTGTGATCTTTTGGCGTGTTTTGGCGTGTTTGGCAAGTATAAACGCTCGCAGTTGTAACATCGCGATGTTAGGTGACGTAACTTCAGGAGCGGAGCTAGATGTCGTCCTTAAAGGAAATGATAGAACGATATATACAAAGAATAACATAAGAGAAGGTGATAGAAGGAAGAAACAAATAATAACATAAGGAATAACATAAGGAAAGACAGAAAGAGAAAGTGATAGAAGGAAGAAACAAAGAATAACATAATGAAAGACAGAAAGAGGGAATGATAGAATGATAAAAAACAAAGAATAACATAAGAGAAGGTGATAGAAGGAAGAAACAAAGAATAACATAAGGAAACACAGAAAGAGGGAGTGATAGAATGATAAAAAACAAAGAATAACATAAGAGAAGGTGATAGAAGGAAGAAACAAAGAATAACATAAGGAAACACAGAAAGAGGGAGTGATAGAATGATAAAAAACAAAGAATAACATAAGAGAAGGTGATAGAAGGAAGAAACAAAGAATAACACGAGGAAAGACAGAAAGAGAAAGTGATAGAATGATTAAAAAAACAAAGAATAACATAAGAGAAGGTGATAAAAGGAATAAATAAAGAATAACATAAGGAAACACAGAAAGAGAAAGTGATAGAAGGAAGTGATAAAGAATAACATAAGAGAAGGTGATAGAAGGAAAAACAAAGAATAACAAGGAGAGATAGAAAGAGGAAAGTGTTTGCATCGGAGTGCCGCGCATGCGCATTACCAACTGAAACACGCCAAAACATCACTGAGCTTTTCAATCGGTGATGTTTCCGCACAAGTGTAAACGGGAACGCGAAACATCGCGACTTTTCAAAATGAGGTATTTGACAGTATAAATGCGCCTAGTTATACATTTTACAACTTACCAAAAGATTTTTAGGTGAGCCATAATAATAATAATAATAATAGTGGGTTCTTGTATAGCGCTCATGTCAGTCAGATTTTTGTTCTTCTTATTAATAATATTCGTAATGTCAATATTGCAATGCATACTTTTATCTTCTTATCGTCAATTTGTATGTAATTTTTAATTGTTGGCAAGTTCCCCCTTCTCTCCTCCCCCTTCTTTACCTCTTGCCGCTCTCTCTCTCTCCCTTTCTTTCTTCCTCTTTCCCTTTCTCTTTCTCTCTCTCTCTCTCCTTCACCTCTCTCTCTCCTTCCTCTCTCCCTCTTTTTTTCTCTTTCTCCATCTTTCTATCTTTCCTGCTCTTTCTCTTTCTTCACTCTATCTCTCGGTCTCTTATCCTTTCTTTCTATTGTTCTTACTTTCCTTCCCTCTCTCTCCTCCTCTCCCTCTCTCCTCTCTCTCTCTCTCTCTCTCTCTCTCCCTTTCCCTTTTTAACCTCTTTTCTTTATGTGACATAATACGTGTACTTATAATTATGTAAATGGTACTGTTTTAAATTGTACTCTCGTTTTTTAAAATGCAATGTATATCCATGTGCAATTCAGTATATGTAACTGCGATGCATGTTTCAATAAATACCATACCATACCAAAAAATTATCTTTAATTGTAAATCTAGCATTGAAGTCACTACTTGAGCACCATTTTCTCTCATCTGAACAATGTTACCAAGTCCCTTTAAAGGTACTATGTCCCATTTGCAGGCCAAAAAGATGAAAAAGTTAAATTCCAACTGCATTTGAAAGATAATACTAAATTAGAACTTCCCAAAAAAAGGTGGGGCTTGAAAATGTCTTCAAGTGGGAAAATAACGACTATTAGTTGTCAAATCGACTTAGGAGCTATAGAGCCAATAAGTAATAGTCTTGATTTTCAGACAATTGTACCGAATGGTCGTACGTTATATGCTGCGCAAAGATTCAATCAGTTTAATCTTGGCCATCACAAGAAGTGGGTTATTGATGTAGACAAATGCTCATGTACCCTTTACAACTCTTTTCATGTATGTTATTACCAAAGGAAAAAAAAAGCCAGTCAGTCACTCAATAGTGTCTGACAGTGAAGTCTAGCAAGTAGACGGGTTTCCTTGCATAATTTGATTATGAGGACACTGCTAACGTTTAAATTTCACAGATAGGACATACATGACATATTCATAACTCCTGCAAAGTTCTACAGAATTTGAGGTTGGCTGCAAAAGGGACATTGTACCTTTAAAGGTGTAAACAGTTTCCATCAAACAAATCTTCAGTATTTACTTGTCATAAACTCAATTAATCAACCTCAATTTCTATTTGAAATATAAATATTCCTCACTTGTAAAAAATAATAATAATGAAGAATTTATATTGTTTGTAACTTCAAATATTTTGCAAGTATGGAATATGTAATAAGATGTGATCTATTTTACTGTGCATTATTTGTATTTGTCTAAATCTAAGTTTTGTTGAAATGTTTTTAAAATCTGAGCATGTAAAACTTGCAATGTAATTTAGCTCTCGGGCTACCTTTTTGCAGTTATTTTAATAAACCATTTTTCATGTGGAATTAAATATTCGTCGCTCAACGTCATACCGGCAAGACCGACGTCGCGGCGCGTCGCCTAACCGACGGTCTGTTAATTGTACGACACGTGCTCTTGCGACAATTTGTTCTTCGGTCATTTCCTTCACTAACCCTGACCGTAACCCTAACCCTAAACCTAATCCTTACATAAAACCCACTTGCAACCATAGGTCTAACTGTATAGATTAAATGTCGGATCGCCTGGAAGGACAGCAAGCAGAACATGAATTAAAATCTGATACCTGATACCTCAGTCATGACTGAGCGCGCTGGACCGACTCCACACCGACTATAAAACAACCGATTTTTGGTTATTAGGGGTAGTGCAATAATTGTATGCTCGGTCTGATGTCAATCTGATGCCGGCTTTGATGGTGTGACCGAGGTATGGGTCTTACCGACACCAGACCGAACGAATATATTACATTACGTCTATATGGCCAATAATCTGTCAGTTTAGAAGTCGGGCTGAAGTCGGTTTGGCGGTGTGATTGAGGTATAACACTTCGACCAATGGCTAAGAATATGTTGGTTTGGATTCGGTTGGCGGTGTGACTGAGGTATTGCGCTTCTGCGAATGGCTAAGAATCTGTTGGTTTGGTGTCGGGCTGGAGTCGGTTGGCGGTGTGACTGAGCTATTAAACTTCGACAAATGGCTAAGAGTCTGTTGGTTTGGATTCGGTTGGCGGTGTGACTGAGGTATTGCGCTTCTGCGAATGGCTAAGAATCTGTTGGTTTGGTGTCGGGCTGGAGTCGGTTGGCGGTGTGACTGAGCTATTAAACTTCGACAAATGGCTAAGAGTCTGTTGGTTTGGATTTGGTTGGCGGTGTGACTGAGTTATAACACTTCGACGAATGGCTAAGAATCTGTCGGTTGGTGTCGGTTGGCGGTGTGACTAAGGTATAACACTTCGACGAATAGCTAAGAGTCTGTCGGGTTATTGTCGGGCTGGAGTCGGTTGGCGGTGTGACTGAGCTATTAAACTTCGACGAATGGCCAAGAAATCGGTTGATTTGGAGTCGGTTTGGCGGTGTAACTGAAGAAGTATGAAACAATGTAATTTTGGTTAGCGTGACTGAGATGTTTTTCCCGACGAGACCCAAGCCAAACAGACATCGCACCGAACAAGATTTCTTCTTCTTCAAATAATATATATATATATATATTATAGAATCACAAAACTACAAATATCAAAGAAATGCATACAATATAAATGTCATAAAAAGAAATACTTAATAATGATTGACATACATTTGACCAAAAATCTACTTTGGATTCTAAATAGATTTCCTATTTTTTTTTAAATCTGACAACTCATACATAATGCATCTCAAAGAAAAGGAAAGAAAAGAAAAGAAAAATAAACAACGAAGAACGAAGGCCTACAATACGACGAATTTCCAAGAACCTATCGGATTGGAATCGGTTCTCGGGTGTGACCGAGACATTAATAGAAACCAAGAAGGTCAAATTTTTCAATTCCATTTGCAATTATTAATCAAAAACGACGTTATGGCGTTAGCTACCATGCTCATGCTCATTCAATATTTACATTAATACAAAAGAGTGTCATGTTAGTAGACGGATGGTTGCATTTCCATCAATTCGACTTCATGTAAAAAAATTATTTGGAACTTTGAAAAGGTTGAACAATGCAAATGATTTTAATATCGAATAATTAACCGACTTCGTGTAAAATGAGTTTGAAAAGTGGAAAGGTTCCACAGTGAAAATGTTATATCTAATAATTGCATATCATGTCAATGGAACCGATATTCGTTGGATCTATGGGACATGGGTTTGGGTAATAAATGATCAAATTACGAGGCTCGATGACGATTAACAGTTTGATTATAAGTGTCTATATTTAATCTAATTTGATTTGAATATACAATTCAAGGGTGATAAATTTTTTATTTTTTTTGGGGGGGGGGGATTTTTTTATCAATTTAGATTCAAGATTCAAGAGTCAAGGTAATTTATTGTCATATAAATAATACATAAAATATATTTTCAGACATTTGAAGGTGCATACATAAATATATAAATACATACACAATGATTCAATTTTAACATAACATTTAACAATCATCAATCATCCCAATTTTAAGTATGTTGCATGAAAAGAATAAGATTATACTGAAGGAGGCAGTACAATTAACACATTAAAAAGCTTGTTTTGAGCTCATCCATCGAAGCACTTCCACGCCAGAACACCTTGTAAATACAGCGGATGAACATCGTTCACAGATATAGAGTTGCCAAAAAAGAAGCGTCCGTTACAAATACATACGCTGTATACGACTTAACCCCTAGGATCCCTCCAACGAGACCGCCTGGAAACAAACAAGAGACAGAACGAAAAATGATATTACCCCGAACGCCTTGCATGTTTACCAGTCCCATTTTATATTCTATACTTATCTTTCTTCCTCGCTTTGCTTCTTGCTTCATTAATCTCTCTCCCTCTCTCTCCCTCTCTCTCCCTCTCTCTCTCTCTCTTTCTCTCTCTCTCTCATCTATTATCTATCTATTCATCTATATCTCCATCTCTTTTCTATCTCTCTCTCTCTCTTTCTCTCTCTCTCTCATATATCTATCTGTCTATATATCTATTTATTCATCTATTCATCTCTCTCTTTCCCCACTCTCTATCTATCCTCTCTCTCTTTCTTTCTCGCTCTCTCTCATCTATATAATTATCTATCTATATATTCATCTGTATCTCCATCTCTTTTCTCTCTTTCTCTCTCTCTCTCATATATCTATCTGTTTATATATCTATATATTAATCTATCTATCTCTCTCTCTCTTTTCCCACTCTCTATCTATCCTCTCTCTCTCTCTCTCTGTCCCTCTGTTCCACATTTTAGCTGTAACATTCTGTGTTTTTTCCATTATCTTTTGTTTTGGTCTCATTCTAGTCTAAACAGTATATAAAGTCAGAAGTATATTTCAGTAAACCTACACGCAACAAGCCCATCCTTTAATGATGTTCACTTTTCATGTCCGTATTTAATAATTTACAAAACAATCTTTCTTGCCATTCATTACTACGATTCGGGATTATTTACTTCTATATCACTTAAAGAAATGATAATGTTTTTGCAAAATGTATTATGCTGTGTGAATGCATGGAATATTAACAAAAGCAATCAATCCTAAAAAACGGCCAAGCTTGCCTGTGCGACTGGCGTTTACAGCGCGTACTACCATTTCGAAACACTTTTCCTCCACAAGACGACTGGAGTAATATTGATGATGAGAGCCCGCCATCTTGCCTGTTGCTTCATGGTTACCATGACAACGGCTATCTGATCAGCATAGGCCTTTTATGAAGATTGAATCGTTACGGTCGTATAGCGAGTTGTATTATTGTATAGTTGCTTGATCGAATATCGTATGAAACGTGCTGGTGAATAGGTTTTTACAATGCCCTTGTCTTTCTCGTCAAGGTTGTAACCATGTCAATATCCACGTGGAAAGGTTGATAAGAATCTACTTTAGTTATCTCTGAATAAAACATATTGGCTTATTATTATCATAATGAAAGCACTTTCACTTATATTGCACCATTCTTATGGAATTCTCTCCCTTACACCCTACGTTTTATATCCAATACAGTAACTGTAACATTCATATCTTAACTCAAAACCCATCTTTTTAAATTAGCATATCAATAGTAATAAAGGATAAGTAATGTTATAATATTTCTCTTTGTAAGGACTTCATAGTTTTCTATAATTATATGCTTCTGTTTAGTTTATGTTTATTGTAAAGCGCATTGAAATGTCATCAGGCATGAAATGCGCTATTAAAGAACTAAATGTTATTATTATTATTATTATTTCGTACACCAACCTTAGCATTGTATTTAAAATAGATTTGCTTTTATAAATTTGACACCAGTGTGTTGTCAATATCATTGAGGGGACATGGGGGTCTTGCGAGAACCTCCCCATTCAGAATAATTTATGCTAAACAGTCTGAATTTGACCACAGACATTTCGGCTTGGATAAGTAGGAATAATTATGCTATTCCATTACTATTGATAATGTGTGCGAGATAAGAAAACACAATTTCACAGTATAAAATCTATAAGCTGTTTGGTGAGCAACAAATATTACAATAACAATTCGTAATTCTAGTTTGCAAGGATTTTTTATTCTAAATTAACGTTAAGCAAACTAAAGGCATAGTCAAGATCCCAAAGCCAGGGATGTGATCGCCTTTTCCTTCACTGTTGTATTACTTCGATGTTTGATGTTTTTTGAAAACCTGACTGCTAAGAAGGCATGTGTAGGGGTGTTGCGGTCGAGTGGATACGTCACCGGACTGTCGATCACAAGGTCCGCGGTTCGAGTCCCGCCGCGGTTCTAATGTCCTTTGGCAAGACATTGATTTACATTTGCCACACTCAACCCAGGTGACGGAAATGGGTACCCGGTAGGATTATTCCTTGAAATGCAATGTGCGCTGATAACGGCTGCCGGGGCTAAAGCTAGGGTAATAATTTCCAAAGGTTTTTGGAAGCGCATAGAGATGTTATTTCATAACATATTATGCGCTATACAAGAACTGAATATTATTAATATAATAATGCTTGCAAGTAGGCAACCACGAGACTTTAACATAACATGTAATCTCTATTAGGGACTTAACAATACAAAAGAGCACAAGCGCATCGACTTTATTTCGAACCCAGGGCCTGAAGGTCACCAGACCACTGCTCCATCACGGAGGCACAGGCACCTCGAATTTCTTCTTGAATCTTACACAGCGGAGTTCCAGCTGAGAGTTTAAAATGTGTCCGTTAGTTTTCAAAATATGAACATGATCATACCTTGACTCAGATCGTTATAGTACTATATATGGCCGTTAAAGCGGATTGCATAACAATTATTGAATGGACTGTAAAATTTCCCAGTTGATATGTTAAAGCAATGGAAATGTTTGGACTTACATTACATCAAATAAGAAAAGTGGGACAAATTCATTCAAATTATTATACAAATAGTCTAAAAAGTCCTCATTATCTTTCTTCTTTTTACAATTTGGCAATTGCACGTGAAAAAAATTGCTTAAATTATCTCTTCATCGTTTTATCAACTAACTCTTTTGTTATCTTTGATCCATTAATATCATCATTATCATCATTATTTTTATTATCAGTATTATCTTTGTTATTATCATTACTATCATTATTATTATTTTTATTATCATCATCATCATCATTATCATCATCACCATCTACAGCAATATCAATTCTTACAATTATCATTATCGAAAATCTATTTGTAGTGTAACGACACACTGAGACAATAGACCAAAATGGGTTGAGACTCACACGTTCTAGTCAGCCCTTTATTAATAAAGGGCATTCCAACCCTTGTAATAAGTTCATTTGAATGTAAACAGTAACAAAAAAGGTGAAACAGGATCGCGACGGTTAAACAGTATAAAACAAAAATAAACATTTCAAATATCCGTCATGAAATTAAGGCGACACACGTGGCATTCACAGAGACAAAATTGAAATTGCTTTATTGTAACCTCAAACCTGACGATAATAAAGAACACATTGCCAAGCATTACGTTGCTAGGCAACGGACTACATCAGTTCTGCGGAAGATGGGTTCTTGCGGGAAAAGGCGGCAACATCACGTTTCCAAAAAAATATTTGTTCAGAAAACCGTCAATTGCCATGAAGTGGGAGAACAAAAGGCAAGTCATAATTTTGTTAAGTGAATCCAAAGGAGATTTAATGAGATTTCTTGTGTTTTGCACACGAGATGTATTAAAATGGAAACTCTTTCAATCCCGAAAGAGCAATAAAGTTATATTTCGTTGGTTAATTTATAAAGCGCTATGTAAAGATAAATTATTATTATTATCATTATAAAATTGTTAGTTGGAAATTGTTATTAGAATTCTGATCATGTATCATATTGTTGTAGGTTAAGATTACTTCGTATTTTTGTTATGCGCTAAGAAACATTGTATTAAGCGCTTTATACAATAATGTAATATATTATTGTTATTATTATAATGATACCATAAAGAGCATAATAAACTTGGAAGTCTTTCTATGCACTTAACAAGTCAAAAGGTATATATACAACGCAAGCAAAATACACATTACAAAGATATGGTACTGCACTTTGTATTAATAACATATAGTAAAACATTCCATTTACGTAATTCCTAAATACAATCATTATAACAACAATTATAAATATTTGTTCAACCGATAATCAACGGAAGTATTTTTTTAATCAACAAATGAAAAATCTTTATTGATGCGAATAAAGCTAAGGTGTTTTGAGATATTAGATAGTATATTCATATCTAAGTCAGATGTACCCGAATATATAGTTAAGAATAAGTCAAATTAGATTATACCATCCATTAATCCACTCTGCCTTAGAACAAACATCAGTTTAAATAACCTTTCAAAAGTACATGTAGATGCACCTATATAGGGTAGATCGAAATCCAAATGAATGGAACTCAGTTGAGCTTAGTTTGGTTTGGTTTGGTTTTATTTTCCGTAAAAAACATATATACAGACATATAAACATAACAAATAAGTTTAACTATCTAAAAAGAATACGGCTAGATTGCTCTATACAGATTCAGCTAATATCGGATTCAATTAATATGCAAACTCATTGTCGTATACAAAATGGTAGTCAAATTTGATACTTTTGGGACGAAAGGCAAAGGAACAACATTGTATGGACAGCGAACCGTGATTGATGAAAGTAAGATTTTGGGCAACCTAAATTTTAGCTTGGACATTAAATTGAGATGATATTTTGCTATCTGTCTATACAAAATTATAAATGTTTGTGTTCTAATGAATGAGACGAGCAATTGCAACCCGTATGGACAGCGAATTGAGATGATATTTTGCAGTCTATACAATGTCATGTATTTCGACGTGCTAAATAATGCTAATAAACGCAGTGTGAAACTTGGACAGCGAATTGAGATGAAATTTTGATTTCCATGGGGTCACTGAAATATCTTGGGATGGTAATGAAGACAATGTGACATTAATAGCATATGGACAGCGAATTGAAATGGAATTTTGTTTTCTATGTGATTTGAAAGAGCTTGATGTACTAATGAACCCGGCAAGAGAACCAGTGTATGGGCAGCGAATCGTTATTACCAAGAATACTTGTAATCAAAATAATTAGCAACTGAAAAGCTTGTATGGACAGCAAATTAAAAAAGACCTATTGCTGCCCATACAATCTAAGATGTTTTGACGCGCCATTGAACGCGATGTTAAACTTCATACCGTATGGACAGCGAAATGAAAAACACGTTACGTCCAGAAACAGTGTGAGAAATATACTCATAAAAGCGGTGTAAGATGTTACAAAGCATGGACAGCAAATTGAGAATATGGAGTCAGTTTACTGTTCAAACAATGTGACATTGCGGGTTGCTTTACGTGCGCGGTGTGTGTCTTTCACACAGACAGTATGAACAGCTTAACCTAACCAAACAGGCTAATCAAATTTAAAACCAACAAAAACTGGTATGAACAGGCACGCGAGAGTCACGTGCACTCATCGGTGCTTGGTTATTAATTGCTTTCTCAAACAATTCACTCTGTATCGTCATTGTTCTATCTTCATTTCCGCCGTATCTATGAACTTTCTGATAAACCTGACATTTGCTGCTTCGCTATTGGTCTAAGCAGTTGTCTACACAAGAAGAAAATTTTACCGGTGCGCGCCACATTTTCGAATTAAACCTTCGTGTTGGTTATACGCCAGTGAAAAAAACTGATATTGATGGTTGTGGTATTTTTGTTGGTTTGTAAAAGAAACCTAGTGTCTCTCAACGTGAACAGCTTCTGTTAACTGAGAATTAAAATACATTTATTAGATAATCTTGACTTAGTTCAATCTAAAGCGCAGAGTTCACATCAAACATTGATAATCGGCATAGAGCATCATCATCAAAAAGACGTGAACCACTATATCCATTTGTGGTCGTATAAGTCAAGTGGAATCACTTTGAAACATTGATATTGAATCCATATTTGGATGTAATTAAACGATCCCACACCGCCGTTTTAATTTGGGAAGCTTTACCAACCAAACGAACCCCGACCTTCCAACTTCTGGCTTGTTTGTAGCAATTACTGCGCCATTACGAAACGAAGGAATAAAACGTGAATCAAGTCTGAATTGACATTCTACCGTAAAAAGCAAACGTCGGTGGCAGAGCGGGATTTGTTACCAGATTATAAAGGCACTTGTGGCGCTGGCAGTGGATTAGGAGACACCCGCGGTCAGTAGACAAAAACATCGCGGATTACCTACCAATTTTATCATGATCCGTCGGCCTTGTTGCAAATCCCACGGATTCATTAAAGTTTTATTAACATATTCACACTGTTAGTGGAAAACTAGACAAATTGTGAAGCATTTTTTAACTATTCAGCGAGAGACTTTACCGTTGTTTTTAAGAGCGCTTCATCGGAAACGTGTTCGACCCACTTTGCTCGGTTCATCGACGTCGTTGCAACTACTTCGACCTCATTGATCACGCCTTGTCGACATCATGGCTTTAATCAAGCAAGACTTGATGTTATGTCTCGTCTTGATGTGTATGATGCACTGCAGTCAGGTAAGTGAATCAAACATAAACTTGTAAATTTATATTTAGTAGTTAATCCGATCGCATGCACGAAATCAACTCGAAGGCAATTTAATTGTCCTTTATTAATACAAAACTGTAAAGGTATTATGAACAGCTTCGTCAACGACATCTTCGAGCGAATCGCCGGCGAAGCTTCCCGTCTCGCCCCGTACAACAAGAAGTCGTTGACGAAGCTGTTCATGATAGCTATGGCCCGACTGGAGATGCCGGTGTGAGGATGAACCGCATGAGGATTTTGTAGATGTAGATTCCTTTTCCCGTGCCTCTTCTACCCAGTATCCACCGCTGGGCAGCTTAAAGCATAATGGCGTAATATTCACTAACTATCTATGTTAGATGGGAACCCATTTCTTTTCCTCAAATTTATACTGGATTTTTTAAAAAAAATTATTGGATAAAACACAACATACCAAAACATTTTTTTTTCTCGAATAACAAGGTTTTGATGATACAACGGTGGAACAGAATTTCTCTGAATTTCTCCTCTACTTTTGATGAAAAAGACTTTCGAGAAACCAACAATACCATAATTTCAATAGGCCTACCCTTTTGCCTCGATTTTAGAAATCATGTTCAATTTCCCATGTTCGCACATATCTATTATCATTTTGTTGAATTCAAATTTGGATTTTAAAAACAAGTAAAATGACAAAGCGATACTTAACAATGGTAGAAATCATTTGCACCATTATACAATGTGTGTGTAACATAAATAACTTAAGGTGATACAGAAAGCTTTTCAAATTGCATAAGATGATTTTTCGAAAGAGAAATATTGTTCCGTTTAGACGATAACAATCATGTTTGACCATATCATTTAGACTAGGCTGCACCATGAAACTATATTAGTAGAGAGAGAGAGAGAGAGATAGAGAGATTATTTTGTCTTTGACAGTTTGAATTGTGACTTTTCATACATACACCCTGTATACTTGAAAGTATCGAGAGTCAAGGAGGGAGTGAAGCATTTAGAATGTTAGTTTGTAACGGATTCCATAGTTAAGACTAATCATTATCATCATCATAATCATCATTATCATCATCATAATCATCATCATAATCGTCATCGTATCATCATCATCAACATCCTAGTCATCGTATCATCATCATCATCGTCATAATCATCGACATCATCGCATCATCATCATCAACATCAACACCAACGACAACAACAACAACAACAACAACAACGTCGTCAACTTAATGATTAGAACATTCATTTTATTGAAATGGTTTCAATATCAAAAGTAATTGGTGAACTGAATTGTTTTATCTATCATAGGTGCAGTCCGCTCCTAATATTGAAATTTTCATCGTATTGGATAAAGATTAATATACAAGTGCGTATAATGTAATGTAGCAGGAATAGTGTTCTTGACAATAGTTTGATATTTTCAGTTCAAATCGCTGCTGCATAGATGTTTTTAATATTCTTTTTACAGCACACATATTCGGGAAATAGTTAGAATAATAAACCGTACGATTCAATTATTAAAGGTTTGCTAAACGCCGTAAAGATCTGGACATTTTCGCTATTCGGCTGTAATACAAAAAGACGGCTTTGTTTAACGAAAAACGAAATCATGTGTTTGACTAAGTGGAAATTGAAAGCAAAGAACGCGAGAACGGATCGATGGACTGTCTTTTAAATCATGATTATCCCAAGAATTGTAACTAGAATTACAGTCGCAAAGACTTCAAGAAATCATAACTCACTTGCCATTTCAAGGGTAACTATTTTATTACCTCTAGAAATCCAAATTAGTGAAATCCACTCAAAAGCAGTGGTTGAATTGTAAAATCATTTTCAAAGTTATTTAACTATTTCTGTCGAAATAAGTTAATTACTGCAATGTTTGCTAAACAAATAAAAGAAGTCTCTCACTTCCAACAGTATTCTTAAATCGAACCGCATCAAGTCGAAGCCCTAACCCTCATTATCTCTAACGGCATAGACCAAGGAGCGAATATAACTTGATCAAATGTTGGAGAACCCACAATACATATCAATATTTGCGGCTTGGGGAATAAGATCAATTCTTCATTTTGTGACTGCATCAAAAAATTATACGTGTTTACGTTTTTAGATCCCGTCCTTGCCCTAACATTTATTTATTCATTTATTTATGCATACATGTTCACAATTTCACAATTCACTGGAGTTGATAGGAAATTAATCAGCGACCGAGGAGCGTTTTTGAAAGTGCGGGGGCTGAACATGACTGTTCGACCCGGAGTCTCGCAAATTTCCAGAGTGATAGGCGGCTCCAAGGGTCTCCGACGGGCTTCTGTTGCAAGCAAAGCCAATGATTGCCTTCCCCTTTTTTCGGGGGGGGGGGGGGCGGCGGGGCGGCGGGGGCAAGACCAGGAGAACGCAACATTCGAGTGGGAGAAGTTCGAACTTTGCATGCTCCCGACGCTGTTTATCGTCAAATTATATCTTCCGTTTTGAGAGGGAGTGCAGCGACCGAGCAAAAAAAGGGAAAAGAGCAAACAACTCTAAAAGAAAGCAGAAAAATCAGAAAAAAGCAGACTGGTTAAAGTTTAAATAAAATCGAACAAGAAATAAGACTTTCTTACAGCTGTAATCACTATGCGTATGAGAACTTCAAATTGGCTGAATCGGTATTGTCACTGTGATGTAGTGGCAGAAATTTTCCCCCAAATGTTCCAACACACACAAATTACTGAAATGTCATTTTTTCTCATCAAAATGTGTAACTCTGCACGGTCTTTTCTCTTTAGAGGACCTATAATAATTTACTATTTCATAATACATTTTGAGGTAGTGCCCGCATAGTGAAGGCTATTGGAGAAACTCAGACTACTATTGATATATATTTGTACACGACACACGGGCGAGTTGTCCGTGACAAAACTGCTATTTTTGTGAGTCGCATAGCAATAGCGATCTCATATTTCATAACTCTCTTATAATAATCCGATTTCTTTCAAACTTTCGCAATGGAGATCCTCTTATTTTTCTCCTTTTATTCAAATGAACTTATTACAAGGATTGGACTGCCCTTTAAGTCCCTTTATCTGTTCTCTCAACGGGGTTAGGAAGCTTTCAATCGATAATTTGAATAATTTATTTCACGACTTCAAAATTTCGGAGGGAGGGAGACTACCACTGTAAAAGATTTTCGCGTGAGAGACATCCCCCATTTCATTTGAATCACCGACCCTCTCATGAATCAATATTGAAGGTTTTCGTCTCACAAACAAATTGTGTATTGTGCGAGTGAGCGAAGCGACCGAGCATGAAGTTTTTCATTATTGGAAAACTTAAACTATGCATTCTAGAGCATCCTACAACCAAATAATCGTAGGCACAAAATTCGGTATGTATTGAAAGAAGGACGGGGGCTGCAGACCTTGAAGCCCCCAATCTCAATTAAATCTGTATCCTGATATTTCACTTATGCTTTCAATTATTTGTCCATTTGCTCAATAAATATGTTCATCTTATCATTAGATTTGTTTTGGACTGTCGTATTTTCAAGCAATTTGCGCACAATGGCAGTCCTTCTTCCGCAAATAATCTTATAAAGTTTAATGAAATATGATAACTTGACAATTTTTCTTATATTTTTATTATAACAATTGTAATGTATATTTGCGTATTCATGGTTAATTGTCAGAAAGTACTGCATAGTATTTAAAGATGTTATGTAACCGAAAACTGTTTACTTTATATAAAAAGAAGAAGAAAATAGATAAAATCATATAAAAACAAGTCCTCCGGTTCCACGGCCCATGTCAATGATAAGAATAATTTGATTGATATCTTTTATAGAACTCATAACCACCTAACATGGTGCTCAAGGTGCTCCAATATTACTCCAGTTTTAGCTACTGATTCTAGATAGAATTTGAAATTGCAATTACAATCCGTGAGAGGAGATCATCATGATT
Organism: Strongylocentrotus droebachiensis; assembly: GCA_035222895.1. Taxonomy (NCBI): domain Eukaryota; kingdom Metazoa; phylum Echinodermata; class Echinoidea; order Camarodonta; family Strongylocentrotidae; genus Strongylocentrotus; species Strongylocentrotus droebachiensis. The sequence continues at coordinate 42,204 of JAVYIG010010946.1, read as the reverse complement.
CTATGTGCAAACATTATACATGTATAAACATGCTAGGAGTGCAGGCCATTCATGCCGTTATCGAAATTTTGTAGAAGGTTGAAATGATTTATATAAAGCTTTGCTCACACGAATTAACACTACATGTTGAAATATTACATTAAAATGAATGTTAACATTCTCGGCATGTCCTTGATATTATTTTGTTTCTGTTTTAGGATGAGATGATGAAATATAATAGCTAGCAATGCATTTTAGTTGCTTAATCATATTAATTTACGAATGTACTGCTCAAGAAAGTTACATACTGTAACATATATATATATTTGACTTTCACTAACAACATTTATGGTCATCAACATTGGCAATAAAGCAATACCTTTCGAAAAGTAAAGGTATGTTCACAGAAAGGCATAAACCGCATCGGAACCACATAAAAATAAAAGCTATCAATATTCCCCCTAAAAACGGGATATTACTCAAAGTAATTGTGATACAATCATTCGGAATATAATTTGAAAAAAAATCCTTGCGATTTTTTTGTTGTTGAGTATTGTTTATTGTGCTTCCATTCAACAAATTCATAAGAAACAAAATTACATTATATAGATAATACCAAAAACAAGCTCGTACGTTTCGAATAATATGACAAATAATGACAGAATGGGAACAATATAACATAAAATACCTCAAACTCCCTCTCACCTCAAAAATCCCTCTCCTCCTTACACCCCCCTAAAAAAACCCTTTCCTCCCCCAATACAAGATACACAGGCCTACACATACACGCGCACATATACACGCACGACACATAAATAAACGAGCACCCATATAATAATCACATGAATATTGAAGGACGCTTATAATATATACCGATTCATCTATGTGTAATATCTTTCGTAATACATATATATATAAATAACAATTTGGACTTTATCAATCCCCTAAACTTACTTAACATCTTCGTTAGATGAACACGCACTCCTGGAAACATTATGGCTGTTTGCACAATGTCTTTTATATATGCAGACGACTCTTGTCATTATTCATCCGCAAAAATCGATATCCCCATTCAAGGGATATCGACTACACAACCATTGTTACGTATTGTTTAGTTGGTAAATCTACATTGCTATTTCTTTCCCGTGAGTGGAGTGATTGTACGCCTTCATGTCCGCCGCAAATGGCGTTCGATATTGAATTGACAGAAATCAAAGTTCGGTTGCAAAAAGCTTTTCAATCAATTTTGATGGACGTTGAGATGTCAAGGAAACTATGACCAATTTTAGTTCTTCCATTTTATATCCACGAGAGATTTTTCAGGGACTCGCTATAAAATGGATGAATATTATGGCTAATGCCTAATGGGGGAAATGAAATATGTAGGCCTACATCAGTAGAGAGGTAAATATCATGAAAGAGAGCTGACGAAAAAAGTCGTGTAATTGTGAAGAAAAGAAAGGATGAAAAAGGAGATAACTGAGACTGAAAGGAAATGGGAAGAACATAATCATTTTTTCCGATTTTAAGGGTTTCGAAGGATGTCAAAGTAGAAAAATAGGAAAATTCCAAGGAACCTGAAGAGTAAATGGGAACCTGACAGGAATATTAATTTCTTTAAATGGTAGAGAGCCGTAATGGCAACCATGCTAAAGCCGGGTTAATAATCGTGGAGCGCCAGGAGTGTCAAGTCTGACATACATGAACCCTATGCAAGAACCCACTATTACTATTATTTATTTTAAGCATTACCGTCTACGGTGATAATTTTAACTACGCACATCACTGTATAACATGTAAAATGAAAAACAAAAATGAAATATATTGGCATGTGTTTATTTTCCTATGTTTTGCGGTGTTTTTCTATAGCTATGTTGCTCTTATCCATTGATCCGGGGAAAAACACCATGATTTTACCTTGATGAAAGCATGTGTTGGCACGCTTAACTGCATGTTCTTTTTATATCCAGAAGATCCCTTTATTCTACATGCGACCAAAAAGTTAAACTTTTCACCCTATGTCCCCTGGGAACCCACTTATGGGTGTATTATTTCACTCAATAGGGAATAGTTTTGTACCTCTCTTTCCCGATAGGGTACAGTTTTGTTCCTCTCTTCCCGATAGAGTACAGTTTTTTGTTCCTCTCTTCCAGGTAGAGTACAGTTTTTGTTCCTCTCTTCCCGATAGAGTACAGTTTTGCACCTCACTCCTAGCAGTATTTCATATTTGTAAAAGGTGCGCCAATTAAACCTATTGAAAGGGTGTAAAAAAATGGGTGTATTCCCTGTCGTTACATTATCTCAGACTATTCACATCTTTAGGAGGGAAATCTTAATAATCGCGAACCCTAAAATCCTAAAAACCTTAATGTACATGCATTTCAAACATTAGAAACCTCAGCACATACATGATTGCAATCTTGAAAGTACTAACGTAATCAAACAACTGACTTTAAACAAACCATGTAAACACTGCACTACAAAAAACGAGCATCTAAGCAATCACTCGCCATTTCTGCGCTCAGCATATTTTCATTTAGATTTTGTCTATACCGTTTCTATGCCAACCGTTCTACAACGTGTATCAAGTGGATATACGTTAAAAGCATTGCAATCAACGAAAGGACAGTCGTTATTGTTTCTTCCGTCAAGGCCCTTTATTCAGACTGTGTGTGTAATATTGTGCTGACCCATTTCGCGACTTTCGTTTTGTAATTTCTTGATTAAGAAGTGGTGCAAACCTGTCGTATTTTTGCTGATCAAATTCATCCATGGGCCCATTTAAAGATCATTGCAAACATTGGAGCAAAACGTCGCTTATAGGAAGTTTAACTTAACGAAAATCACATTTAAGAGGCAACTTAATGTACGAAACTGAACAGCTTTCATTTATTTATTTTGTAAAATGAAAGATAGATACATGTAGATAATAACGATAATAATGATAGTAATTGTGGGTTCTCGTAAAGCGCTCATGTTGCCAGAATTGACACTCTTGGTGCTCCACGATAATCCGACTTTAACATGGCTGCCATTATGGCGTTCTAGCATGTTAAGGAATTAATTCCGGCGGGACTAAAACCGCCAATCATAACGGTCCACAGTCCAGTGACATATCCACTAAACCACGATACCTACACAATTCAATAGACCTTTTTCGTAATATGATCAAAATTAATGCATAAACCTTTGTGAAGTGTCTTGTAACATATCACTCCATTTACGAATAATTGTATTTCAATAGTCAGAATGTCAAACATGGCTTATCCTAACTAACGACACGGAATCTATGTCTTTCGCTCTGACTATTGACGCTATTCGTAACAGGTGAATGAAATAATTTATAACGAAGCACTGACCAAAGATTCGTCCATTAAAATTGATTACATTACGAAAATGGCCTTTTCGATCAATCGGGAGTGACAGAATCAAGATTCGGCGTGCATTTCAACTGAACAAATAGATACTGGTAAGCATTTCAAATTACTTATAGAATTTCTATAATTAATTTTACACACTTATGGACCTTTTTTTCGAAAGGCATCACCCATCGGGGTGAAATAATTGTTTTAAACGCCTCCTACTTAGGGAATATAGCTTGAATATGTCAAAATTGTATGAGGAGCTCCAACAACAGCAAAAAAAACAAAAAATAAATCAGCCCATGTTCATGTGATTTTGCCCAGGATTTATCAAATGCTGGATACACCAAAATGCAACTTGAATCATGGGACGATGATATAGTTTGTGAATCTCTGATGCCTTGGTTTAGCTCGATTACCATATATATTTGTTTCATATCAAAAAGTGGTCAATGTGAGTTTCATGGTGAAATCAATGAGAAAGACAAAAAAATCCGACTTCCGCGATCTCATCTGAGTATTTGGTTGACACACACCAGCCGAGGATGAGTATGAAGATGATGATTATTGAGCGGGGGTAGTGGTGATGATGATGATGATGATAAGAGTGAATGATGATGAAATTAATCTGTTTGCCATGCCCATCGCCAGATATAGGCAAGTTCGAAGAGAAAAAAGCTAATTATAAATTATCATTTGCGCAAGACGATAATTACTGTGGATTCGTCCTTGTAGCATCCTTGGCAACACAGTTGATTACTTGCCATGCAATTTCATTGTGAAAACAGGCTAGAAGCAATTGTGAAAGGTTGATTAGTATACAAATAATACATAGCAGTGAGGGCATTAGTAACAATCACCCACACAAGGTACCTTTGGAACAGTCTAACACGCCCGAGGCGTTAGCCGAGGGTGTTTGGACCGTTTCGAAGGTACCGAGTGTGTGTAAAATCTTACTAATGCCCTAACAAAATGATGTGTATTATTTCTTTTTTAAGATGATTTTTTAATTGTTTTATAAGATTATTTTGTATTTCTTTTATAAAACCATGATTTATAACATGATTTTACTAATGACCGGTCATAAGTATTAATTAATGACCGGTCATTAGCAAAATGTCGTGTTAGGCAAAATAAATGCCTGGTCACGTGTACGCTCTCAACCAATCAGTTGATTAGGATCCGCTTCAGTATCTTATAATATTAGGTCCTTCATAAGATTTAATGTATAGTATGACGTCTTACCATGATCAGATAATAACGACTCAACTTTGCTGAAAACTCACATGCAATGCACACAGAAATTAGTATTCTTTAAATTGTCGCGACATTAAACAACAGACAACTACAATACGACATTAAAACATATTCATAACACATGGAAATACATAAGACAACAATTCCAAACCATGTACTACAGTAATTCAATTGATATTACTTCAGGAAGTATATACAAAAATCGAGTCATACATAGGTGAAAACAAAGTTAAATATTAAGATGTAGAATAAAAGGTACCGCGTACCCCACACAAACCCTCCAATGGGATTAAGCACATATTGTTGGACGCACGTTTGACTAAATATTCAGCTATTAAGTTAACGTCATATTTTGAACACATTCGAATAGAAATCATTTTGCGAGACACATATTTACTACGATATTCTTTAAAAATGGCATGCAGTTAGTAACTAAACTAGTCGTACCCTTACCAACTTCTGTAAGTTATCTAAGTTTGTGAAAAATTGATTTGTCCCCATTTAAGTTTCTTGAGAATGTCACATAATAATGGCGCTTTACACATTACCCTGGTCACAGCCGAGCTGCCAAAGTAATTAGCGCTCAAGCATATCAGGTATCCATTTACACCTGGGTCGAGAGTGGCATAATGTCGATTAACGTCTTGCCAAAGGACATTAGTGCCGCGGCGGGACTTGTACCCCGTATCTTGTGATCTGCAGTCGGATGACTTATCCACTAGACCACAGCACCTCTACATAGTAAATCCTACATCTTCAAGTATCAGACAAAGGCCCTAGTTCAACCAATCCACCTTTGATTCTTGAGTTATGAAAAACACACACAAAAATAAACATCAAATTTACAAGGGGTATGACTAATTTAGTTATGTTTCACCTTTATACCAGGGGGGTGTTCCACAAAGCCTTTTTCCAATGAAAAATGACAAATATCAGTGAAAAATCTGCTCATAGCCAATCATAAGCAAGGATTTCACTAGCTTATAACAAAAGCGTCATTTGTCACTGATGACAAGTTTTGTGAAACGGGGCTCAAAACTCGCCCTTCCCCTTTAAAGGCTCTCTCTCGATGCGGTGCAATTTCCATAGTAGTAGGTTTTTCGCGTGATAAAAACGTGATAAAAACCAATTAATCAAGATAATGGCTAACGTTATGATAATCAGGTGAGGCTCCGTTGATTATGCTAAAAATTATCATGACGGTCCATAGCACAGAGGAGGTTTGAAATATTGCCAAACTGTCGATTTTCGATATCAAACGACAAAGAGAATGCAATATGAGTTAAATATCAAAGGTTAACAAGAGAAGGTTGAGTTCTGATAAAAGGTCAATAACGGCTCAGTTTTATGGAATAACCTTCCTACATCAATTAAGAATATTATGACTATCAACCAATTTATACGACTACATTAAGTAGCAAATTCTTGAAGAAAAAAAAATCGAATAACTTATTATGTCAACGTTTATGCAATGTTTCCTCCTTCTTTTCTCACTTTTCTTTTATCTTCCCTTTTTTGTGATATTGATTTTATGTAAAATAAGTACCAAAGTTGTTGTTATTTTGTATATTTTTTGAGGATCATTCTGTAACGAGCCACTTCCTTTTGATATGGAAAAAAAATGAAATAAATGATATAAAATATGTGAGTTTTCTCATTCATCGTATGTCAGTTTGGGAGAATGTCATCAGAAATGCGCTGAAAATGGAGTGCTCCTCGATTTCCCTCTTATTAAAAATGTATTTTGGACCACACTGACACGCCACGTGTACGTGTAGTCCCATTTACCAGTTTCTGCGTGCAGCGCATGGGACTTTCAGCAATATTGAGTCAACTTATGGTCATTTTGATGAATCCAAAACCTCATGTAAAGGCCCGGTCACACAGAGGGGATGCATGGGGGACGCACGGCCAGCGCATTGGAAATTTACAATTTGGGCCAGTGCGTTGTCGTTCGCTAGGCGTGCGTCATCATTCGTAACTCGTTCGTCGAGCGCGCTGGACCCACGCTATGCATTCGTCGTCATTCGCTGTGTGCGTCGGGATATTTTGAGCATGCTCAAAAGTGTGCGCGGAGCTCGACGCATGAATGTACACGCCAAAGGCACGCCAGACATGCGTGGAGCGCGCTAGACCAGCCATACGCGGATCACACGCCCTGTATACGCACGGCGCGCTAGCTACACGCTGTGCATTTTTGTGTCAGCTCGCTAGCTTTTCCAAAATCATGACAAATTTAGGCACACGGCCTTATCCGATTTCCAATGCGCGGGCCGTGCGTCGTCTATGTGTGACCACCTCTGTTGAGAACGCGGTGCATGCGTGGACCATTCGTCCAGCGCGCTAGCAACACGCTGTGCATTCGTGGTAGTTGTTATCATGTGCGCTCTGTGTACGGTCTGAATGCGCACTGTATGCGCCCTGTATGCGCTCAGCGCGCTAGCAACACGCTATGCATTTGGTGTCAGATCGCTGTAGCTTCGACAAAAGTTGGGCGCACGACAACGCACTGGCCAAAATTGCAAATTTCCAATGCGCTGGCCGTGCGTTCCCCATGCGTCCCCTCTGTGTGGCCGGGCCTTTACACACCAATACCTATGCACCCTATGATCAGCTTCTCCATTATATAACTTCTCTTTAGTTTTTCATACTTTGGTTACATTATCCAGTAATCAACTGGATCTTTGAATCTTTGAATTTCCTAAACTGTGTGTAATTGGGTCTTTACAGACCTGTATTTATCAGATATGACTATTTACGTCTGTGGACCGAACATCCGAAAGACGTGACTCAGTTTCGAACCTGCGTCCTCGGCTGAATCAGTTTCTAACTTCCATTGTTAGCTGGTTTACAGGCGCGCGCCACAATGCCACGTGGAAGTGTAAGTGCGGTTAAAATGTCAAAGTCTGCAAGTGAGTCCTCAGTGTGTAGAAAACAATTATTATCATGAGATTAATAGGCCTACTGTGCTGACAATATGTTGCCGTGTGTTATGAGTTCTACGTTTGTTACCCTATATACAACTTTGTGTACGCCCATTTTTCGATGCTTTCAATAATCAGTTGTATTTTCCACTCTTTCATATAATTAAACAATGTAATCATTTGAAACAGTTGGAACAAAATTTAAGCAAAGGGCAAGATTTGCAAGTTTGTACACGACACAAAAGTACTTCAGGAATTGTCCAGCGATTTTTGCGATTTTCTGCTCATGTACAATTTGTAATTCTGGATTTAACAGCTATAAATAAAACGTCAACAGATAAAACCCAACTGCTACGTATTTTTTAATTGTTTGTTGTTTATTTGTAACCAAATACGTAGATAATGGCAATACACATAAATGATCATGTACCGTCTAATAAAGAAGATCAATTGTGCCTAGGTTTAATGTTTACCCTATGCTTAACACCGCGCCCGATTTTTCAATGATCCTTCAGAAGCACCACCCCGCCCCTTGGTGATTGTGCAACCTGTGTATGCTTATTAGTTGAATATCAATAATCTCAAATGAAAAGTTCGTTTAAAGTCCCACTGCACTACTTATAACTACTTGCGCCCTCTATATAGCAAACAATGCCTACTCGGTGACCATTGGTTCCCCATGGTCCCCTTTTTCTGATGATAATTGAGAGCTGATTTGATGAGATAACCACCTGGCAGTGACCAGGCAGGGAGGTCTAATCCTTCCTGGCCAAAATAGTGCAGAGGGGCTTTAAAAGATCTTTTCGACTCTTTTGTAGTTGGTTTTGTTGGATTTTGTTGGACTATATACAGTAAGATTTTCGTCCAAGTTTTGACAATTGTAATGGTTCACATCTAACTTGGATATGGATGTTATTCATACCAGCCTACAGGATTAGCATGCGCAGGGGAGGTGTTATTTGATTTTACAATGTAAGATAAGGAGAAAAAGAGGAAAGAGAGAGTGGGAAAGAGAGAGGGAAAGAGAGCCGGAGAGAAGAAGAGAGAGAAAGAGAGAGATAGAGAAAGAAAGAGAGAGAGAAACAAAATTAAAGATAGTGAGACGTTCCACAGCACATCATATAAAAACAGAAAGAAAAAGCTCAAATGAGCGATCTCAAGAGGGAAAAGGATTGAATGTTATAAATATATCAATATATATATATATATATATATATGCATTTATATTTATCATGAGACTTCTTTGCTTTTTCATTGTTTTTGCACCATCCTCTTATTATGCCCAGAGGTGAAAGATAGAGAGAGAAAGAGAAAGAGATGGCGGGGAGGTAGGGAGAGAAAGAGGGAGAGAGAGAGAGGGAGAGAGAGTGGGGAAAAGAGACTGTGAGTAGCAAAGAGAAACAAAGAGGGAGGGACAGAGAGCGAGAAAGGGAGAGAGAGAGAGAGAGATAGAGAGAGAGAGAGAGGAGGGGTGGAGGGAGGAGGCACTGGGAGAAAGAGCTACGAGTATCAAGCACAAAACCAGTAGACTGCTATTTACCTATAAATGCACTGTAATTTAACAACTAAACTATTCTTAACAAATCGATTTGTCCCTATTTACGTTTCTTGATAATGTGACATATAATGAAGGCTTACATCTACAAACTATTCAACCAAGGTCCAATGTAAGCAGTCCTCCGTTAATTCTGGAGCTACGAAAAACACCAACAAACTATCAAATTTACAAGGGATATTAATATTTCAGTTGTTAACTGTATATACACGTAGGGTATACCATTGCTTTTCTTCCACGCTTGTAACCATCGTTATATGCGTATAATTAATGCAAGCGTTGTGCCGAACTATATGTCGCAGCCAACCTTCTGCTGTACAGCTTGCGTTTTGGCGTGACGTTGCCATGGTAATTCATGATGGCTGGCGATATTTTCATGATCAAAGTAAAGCGACATATCATCAGAGTGTTTCGAAATTTGATAAGGCTAAAAGCAAAACACTGTCGTCTGTGTGTAAATTTATTTTACGATTCCATTATCGTCAAAAGGAATAGAAGTCATCTCATTCTCCTTCGTCCCCTTCTTTCTTTTTTTCTTCTTCTTCTCTTTTCCCTCTTTTTTCATCTTCGTCTTTTTTCTTCTCCTTCTCATTTTTATTCTTCGTACTTTTCCTTTTCCTGCTCTTATTTTCATTATCATTTATTACTATTATTATCATTATTATAATTATCATCATTATCATTTTATCATTATCATCATCATTATCATTATCATCGCAAAATTATTCTTTTTCCTTTGAGGTATACGTTCTAAAAGTTGGAAAAATGATTATTCTGATTACAAGAATATAGTTGCATTCCGACCTGACTGACTTCGTAGGTCAGGGGCATGTTTTAAGAAGGTAGAGGGGGTGGGTAGGCAGTTCCCCCTCCCCCGACCTTAAACCAACTCCGCACCTTATGAAGCAAAACTTTCATTTTATTATCCCGACGCAGCCATTTTATCGCGAAGCATCATCGCCCCTTTCATAGGTTCATGGATAAAACTGTTTGTTAATAGAGATCAAGTGTGTTAGAGAGAAAGAGAGAGAGAGAGAGAGAGAGAGAGAGAGAGAGGGATTTGGTAGTATGGGACAGAGTGAGTGAAGTATGGGACAGAAGTGTGGTCCCATTCAGCGAAGTGTGGGACATCGCCATTCGTTTATGTACTGGTCCATACTTCCTCTCAAAATTACGGAAGTGTGGACCAAAAGGCCCACACTTCCTAGAAGTTTGGGGCAAATTCCATAGAAATGATAGTCACCAGTCTTTTGATTATGGAAAGCTGGAATGTATTGTAATTGCACAAAAAAACACAATTTATCATTTAAAATTGTATTAATACATTTGTGGTTTCTTGGTTGTCGTCACAGGGAATGACGATCAAGACAAAAACAACAACTAAGTGCTAAAATCAACTAAAAACCATAATTTTGCCGGGAGACTACCTCAAAAGGGCCTTTATAAAGTTTAATATACAGGCACGCATGTGGACACCGGCGCCCCATACACTCTACATTAATTAGCTAATTAATACTAGGAGTTTAGCGACACAAAAACAAAGCAATAAGATGGAAGAATCGAGCGATGACATGGACTTTTCTATAGATTCTACGGTAAGTACACCGCATATCTCACGTTAAACTAATAGTGAACTCTAACCGTGAAAAATAATTTCTCTAAAAACTAGTTAACAGGGACTCTACGTAGACTACTCGTAATTAGCACGCGTTACCACCGGTATAGCGGCTAGTCGTCTAGTTACAGATCAGCGGTACCGTACCCCTAACTCCAGGAAGCTCCAACACCGGCGCCGCGGCGGCGGTGTTGGAGCTTCATGGAGTTACGGTACCCCCAAAACTTCCGCTGAAATTACATCTCGACCTACGTCTGGCTTTAATGACTGTGGAAAAATGTCAATTTTATTCTTTTAAAACATCCCATACCAGACGGACATTTTTGTCTAGTCCAAATCTAGAATTATTGATCGTCCTTTTTAGGTTTAAGAAATAACTAATCTGGTCTAGATTATAGACTAAACATCTAGTACTTTGGAAGTAGAAATCTACTGTAGATCTAGAGGTATAGAGTTCTTAGTTAGACTTAAAGGTCTAGACCTTGATCTACTTAAAATGACACCATGATTCATGATAAAAATGTAATATTTTTCAAAGTGTTCCCAGGTTTTGTTTTGTTTTGTTTTCAATTAACTTCAGAGTAAATCAACAACTCTTTCACGTAAAGTCAGAAAACCGTATCTACTAAGCATAATTTAGCCTAGATCTAGTCTACATCTATGACCTTTTTGATGATACAGTATGATTGAAATATGTGCTTAATTTTTAAGTATTAATCAAGTATCAGTAGACGGCTTCGGGTTAGACAGAGTCTAGGCTCTAGCTAGGTACAGTAGATAAGACACTCTGTGAAAATATTTATAAGTAAAGATTGGATGAAAAATATGATTGATGAAATTACAAAGTTCCACAGAGAGTGCTTCAGATGTTTGGAGAAGTGAATTCAACAGCTCATCTCTCCATCTCCTTTTTTGTTGTTGCTGGATTTGCCATTAACTAATTCCTGTAAACATGTAGATTAAAGTCATTGAAATTATTGGTGAAATTAGATATCATTATTGGTGAAATAAGTCACATTAACATTTTCACACTAAAATTCCAACTTGAACAGTAAAGAGGCATTTAGAATGGAGTAGCACAAATACATTAACAACAAGCAGTAAACACAGGCAAGAAAAGTAATTGATGATTTTGTCCTTTTCACAGATGCAAGCCAATGCACACCATATTACCAGAATGCTAGCCTTCAACATCCCTCCCCATGTATACTACCCTCATTTGAAAAAAGGAGGCTCTCTTAAAGAACTGGCAAGAAAATTTCGAAAAAGAGATGAGAATGATGAGCAAGAAGAGGATGATGAAATGGAACTAGACGATGATGAAGAAGAGGAAGGAACAGAGGATGATGAAATGGAAGGAACAGATGAGAATGAAGAGGAAGGAGGAACAGAGGGTGGTGACAAGGAAGGGGGATCAGAGACTGAGGAAGGAGAAAAGAATGAAGAAACCATAAAAGGTCAGTTGTACTGGTAGCATAATGGTATATTAGAATTATTTTATTCATTGTTATTTCACTGTCTTTAATATAAATAATTATATAAAGTATTGATCGTTGAGTAGTGATTTTTCTTTATTTGTTTCTGTTTTATTTTGTCAGGAGAGCCAATGGTAACACAGTGATGATTGTGTACAAATATAGTTTTCCTGTCCAATTAAGAACACTTGCATGAATAATCATTTTCATATTTTGTTTACTTTGTTCTTCTCAAAAATTCATTACTATATTTCATCCCAACTTAACAGGGATCATCCTTGGGCAAGTGTAATCTAAACAGTTAAAACGATAGTATCCATGTAAAAAGAGGGCATAAAAGATACTCTCAAATTGTTATAAGTTGATACTCTGTTGACAAGTGGGCATGGAGGACCCCATCCCAATATGTAGTAGTATTTATACATTTTTGACATATTTAAGGGACAAGTACAGTGTACCTCCCCCTCCCCCTCCTTGTTATCATCATGGACCAACTTCTCCCCCTCCCCAAGGATTAATGTCCCTGAATCAGGACATGGCAAGCACACACACTTGTGTGATGGACTGTAGTTATATGTCTGAAGGAAAATGAAAAGGGGACATGAGGAAATTTAAGGAGGTTATCATGAGCTATCAGATGGCAGTTCAGAAACAACAAAGCTGTAAACTTTAATGACTGTGAAACAGATAACTGAAGATCTCAATTTATAGTTTTGAACTGTTCAATACAAATTCTATATCCTTGTTATATGATATGCTATGCTATATCATTGTATTGAACAGTTCAAGATGAAAAGAAATGTTTTTTCTGTCTGAAGAGCAGTAGGTTGATGAAAGTGAGATTACTTGTTATCATTCCATTCTAGAATCTTCTAAACGTGGAGAGCCAAGCTTGAGCAAAGATGATACTGAAGATGAAGATGAAACTGAAGATGAAGATGAAGATGAAGAAATCAAAGAACATCAAAAGAAATCTGGTAAATATAACCAATTATTATTTTCATGCAAAAGGTTTTTATATTCCAAACAGTTACAAAAATCAAAAATCAAAACGGCTATGATTTTGAGAAGTTCCTTTGGAACACTTCAAATAAAGTTGTATTATAAATATTGGTGTGTTTTAGGCCCTATGCAAATAATTATTTCAAGAAATGCTCTTTATTCACATGTATTATCAAAGATTCTTTAAGAAGGAAACACTTATAGGGATAAAAAAAATGATTTAACATTTATGGCAGTGTAACATTATTTTGTTTCCTCCTAGGAAGGATGCCACATACTTTTTAATCTCAAATAATATAATATGATTTGTAAAGAAACAAACTATATCACATTCATGCTTCAATTTCCAATGTTTATCATTTTAAAGACAATTTTTTGGCTCACTCTTCAAGCCTTTATCAAGTCGAATGAAGACAATAATGATAGCTTTAATTATAATGATTTATTGTCGTCATTCGGCTTGATAAAGGCTTGGAGAGGAAAATGAGACTGGGACATGAGGACATTTAAGGAGGTTATCATGAGCTATCAGATGATGAAAGCAATTCAGAAACAACAGAGCTGTAAACTATAATGACTGAGAAACATATATCTGAAGATCTCAATTTATAGTATTGAACTGTTCATTACAAATTGTATATCCTTGTTATCATTGTATTGAACACTTTAAGATGAAACAAAAATGTTATTTTGTCTGAAGAGCAGTAGGTTCATGAAAGTAAGATTACTTGTTATCATTTCATTCTAGAATCTTCTAAACGTGGAGAGCCAGGCTTGAGCAAAGATGAAACTGAAGATGAAGACGAAGTTGAAGATGAAGATGAACAAATCAAAGAACATCAACAGAAATCTGGTAAATATAACCAATCATTGTTATTCAAAAGGTTTTTGTATTCCAAACAGTTACAGAAATAAAATATAAAAACAGCCATGATTTTGAGAAGTTCCTTTGGAACACTTCAAATAAAGTTGCATTATAAATATTGGTGTGTTTTAGGCCCTGTGCAAATAATTATTTCAAGAAATGCTCTTTATTCACATGTATTATCAAAGATTCTTTAAGAAGGAAACACTTATAGGGATAAAAAATGATTTAACATTTATGGCAGTGTAAAATTATTTTGTTTCCTCCTAGGAAGGATGCCACATACTTTTTAATCTCAAATAATATAATATGATTTGTAAAGAAACAAACTTATCACATTCATGCTTCAATTTCCAATGTTTATCATTTTAAAGACATTTTTGAGCTCACTCTCCAAATCTTTTTCAAGGCGAATGAAGACAATAATGATGATTTATTGTTGTCATTCGGCTTGATAAAGGCTTGGAGATCGAGCCAAAGATTTGTCTCTAAAATAATAAACGTTGGAATTTCAAGCAAGAATGTGATGCAACTCATTGTAAAAAAAACTTTTACAGTATATATCCAAGAGGTTGACCTCTAAAATTTGAATATATACGTACGTATGTGTGTAGGTATGAAACATTTGTTGTTATATTTCATGTTATTCACACTAGGTCGAATTGAACGACAGTGTCCAATATGTAACTCACCAACAGCAATGCTTGCAAAGCATCTCCGAAGAAAACACAAAAACCTAAATGAAGAGGAAATATGGGGCTTCATATACCAAGCCAGGAAAAAGTAAGCATGTATCATTAAGTATATCATGATTAACATGGTTTGTACATTACAAGATATCTCTGCAACATTGGAAAAATATTTTGTTGAATGAGAATAAGAATAAGATTTGTTATTGATTATAAACATTGAGTTCATTATAACACTTCTTTGTAGTATTTTCGTTGTTCATCCTATATTATAAAATGATTAAACATCGAACAGAAAAGAGTTTGCAAACTTTGAGATCATTTATTGTTTTTAACTTTCTGTATTGAAGTGGGAGATGTTATTTATATTTATATGTTTGATATTTTCTTTATTTAGAGTCCCTATTCAAAGACAGTCTTCAAGGGGAAAGAAGAGATATGGCAAGGACTGCCCACTGTGTCAGGCAAAGGGCCTCACAAAGCTCACAGATCATCTTAAACGAAAGCACAAGGGTACTCGGCTAGATGCTGGAGGAAAGAAAGGTATAATACTCTATTTACAATCTTTTGAAGTCTACTAGTGTTTGTAATGTCACCACTGATTTCATATAAAAGTCATGTACTACATGTATAGTTTTAAGTCAATAAATCAAGTTGAGTTGTCGCAAAATAATTGTGTCTATTCTGTTAAGTCCATTGGTCTTATGTTGTGTTACCTTCCCTCACATCAACAAGGATGTCTTTGGTAATTTGCTTATTGATTTAATATTATTTTCCATCTTGATGCTTGGAGTCAACAATTAATGAGTATTATGTTTACATTTTACCTTCCATTTTAAAGCCACACAGACAGACATTTTCGACAGATTCCATAAGTTTGCAAAGTTTTGCTGTAAGGACAAAACAAGTGAACAACATGTAACACAGCTGAGGAAGATGTCTGAAATGGCAGGTGGCCTCAATGTCTTGTTCAACGATAAGGACTCAATATACAGGTAACTTTCCCCCTAAATGAATTGTTTAAATATGTGTACATCAGCTGAACATTGCACCAACATTGAGAGAAAATAATACTGCCAGCTAATGTTGCTATTAAAAATAACTTGCCTGGCACTTGACACAGAGTTAATAGAATATGTGAGTACATTACTTAAAAGATTATTGTGTGGTTTAAACTTACTCTGAAAATCGTTATTCAAAATCAAATGAACCCAAAATATAAATTTTAATGACTCTAAGTTTAACTTACCCCATTTCTCTCTTTGGATACTTGCACTTGAAATAGTGCAGAATTTTCAATGACTACATGTGGTATTAAAGTGGTAGATCGAGGAGCTTGCTGTTTTCCTATCACCTTGATCAATCAATGAACATCTCACTGTCTGCTTTTGATATCAAATCCACCTCTGCTATTGTTTCTTTAAATGTATTAGAATTTGTTTTGCTAGAAGTAATTTTTTTTTAAAGAGAATACAGGCAAAAGTAAAACTCCAACCTTCAAATAATTTTACCATAATCCCAGGGTTTTTGAAGAGCTGAAGGCACAGTTCAGACCGAAAACAGTCAGCAAGTATTTGTCCAGCTTTTCCAAGTTTATCGCGATGCTGAAAGTAGAATATTCTGATGCAGAACAACTTAAAATTTCTCCAAGAGAAATCCAGCGAATGGAAGGACTTCTGATTCAGCTTACAAAGAACACTGCTCTTGGAATCAAGGAAAGAGAGGCGGAATTAAAAGACACTATTCAAGGTTGCTTGAGGGCATTAAATGAAATTCGTTGATTTCCAATTAATCTCATGTGTTTTTAAATCGTTGCATTTGTTTGTTTCTTTCCAGTTCTTTTTTAAAGTTAAAATTTATTTGCAATTTTTTTTTGAATTTGTTGAATGCTTTTAAAAGGTCATGTCATATTTTTGCTTCTTGCCAGTTCTTTTGAAATGTTAACATGTGTTGACAATTGTTTGTTTCATTTTGTTGAATTTTCTCACCTGAGCAAAATGCTCACCTGAATAATTGTGATCGCTCGATCACCGTCAGTCCGTCTTTGTCGTCCCGGTAAACTTCTACATTTTCGACTTCTCAAAAACGTATGGTCACATTTAAACCAAACTTAATGGGGATCATCCTTAGGCAAGGCGGACCTAAGTTGGTTACAATGAAGTACCCATTTGCCGGGGGATTGGGGGCAGCCTCTTTCCCCCTATGTGTCCCAGGGTCAAAATTTTCTTCTAAAAAACATTTTGCTGTATTTTAGCCAAATATGACAAGAACCATCATTAGGAAAGGAAGTATTACATTGTTAAAATGGGGTTCCCATTTGACAGCCCCTCCCCCCCCCCCTCCCCGAAATGTTTCAATGTACATAATTTGACATTTCCAAATTCATTTTCATAATTGCTTTTACTGGATTTTAGCCAAAATGGACAGGGATCTTAAGTTGTTAAAAAGGGTTACCCATCTGACAATGGGGCATGGAGGACCCCCCCCCCCACCAAAATATATATATATATATAATAATAATCTGGAAATAAATTGTCCATGGGGCCATAAATACCCCCCTTGTTATCATGGGGTACAGTAACTCCCCTCCCCCCCCAAAAAAAAAAGTCAGGGCATGGCAGACCCCTAATTTCATCTCCTCAAATGAACAAATGGTCCACGGACTTCTTGTTAAAAGTTATTTTGTTTTTGTTTTTCATTCCGTTCTTCCAATTCCCCCCATTTTGTGGAAATGGTTGATTTCAGTTTATGTTCAACATATAAACTAATTTTTTTTTATTTTTTGTGTGTGTGTGTTTCAATTTTTCATTTCTTTGCATGAGTGCTTCTTTTCATGTCACAAAATAGTAGCTGCAGTATTTACTCATTTCCATCACCTTAGCTGTCATACATGTGAGACTCTTTAATATTCCTCATTCTTTTAGTTTTTCTCTTGACTGTCGGTATTAAAGTGTGTTAGTACTAAAATACTGCATCTCACCATTTTAAAGACTGCATTGAACTTAGTTCCTTCCTTCATTCCTTCCTTGAACCTCTGTATCAAATAAGTGAGATTAGGTTCGATATATTCATGGTGGAAAAAGTCAGGAAGGATTATTTTGGTAAATTAATACCAAGATGATAAAAAATGAATAGCTAAAAGATAGTAACAAATAACTTTTTTGTGAAACAAGTACTTGTACTTATATCCCTCTTTTCCAAATATTCAATATACAAAAAAAAATAATCTATTCTGTATTTGAGTATCCACTATACTAGTGATATGTTGAATATTACCATGGTAACAGCAATTTTATGTTCATGCTGACAACACGAAACATTTGAAATATATTTTATAGAAGAAAGTTCCATAATGAACCTGCACACTTGAAATACGCTAACGTTTACAAAGAAATAGGAAATATGTAGACACAAATAATCAAAATATAAATTGAGACGAGCAATATACATGTGTAATATTCCACTTCAAATACAATTTGCTATCACCATTCCTTCATGATATAAACATGTATGAACTATTGAGATGGATAAATGACACTCCTGTATTACCTGCATATGACATATGTTCAATTAGTCTTATATTTTCTATTTACAGAGTTGATTATTCCTAGAGAGCATCTGAGGAAGTTCTATACGGAATTGAAGCATCACGCGGATAGCTTTGAAGGTTTGATCAATCTTCTTTTTTTTTTAATTGCATGCGACTAAAGGAATTTAATAACAGACAATGAGAATGAATTGCATATCACAATATCTCAAGTGTGGTGATAGGGAACTTAAATGATTTTATCTAATCCAACATAAAGAAAGTTTACCAAGTATGTGTAAATATCAAATTAACATGTAGTTTAGAGGGAGTCTGAGGTGGAATGCTCTTTAACAGGCTTATACATGTACATGCACAGATAGATTGAAATAATATCTGATCTATTGCTATGAGTGGTTTTATTGCAGGAACTGACTGAAACATTCTTTAACATTTATTAAAGATTGCTTTTATTACTATGTTCGTATTTTCAGAAAGATTTGCAGCTGGAGAAGAACCAAGATGGGACCAAATAAAGATGTTGCGAGACTTCTTGCTGTTGATGGCAATGTTGAGTGGTGCTCCGAGGAGCTGTGTGCTTACGAATATGACTGGTGAAGAAGTAGCAAATGCTACTAATTGCTCTGGTAAAAGGGTCATTAAGGTAAGAGAAAAACTTAATTCTTCAAAGAAGAAAAGGAAGTTACCGGTATGCCTTAAAAATGTTACTTCTTTAGTACTTTTTTACCTTCAATTAGATGTGTATTTGTAGATCTGAAAAAGCTACTTAATTCATAGAGATACTAGGAGTTGAAAGAAATCATGGCAGAATCAATGAAGTATCTAAACTTGCAATAAACCCAAGATAATTAAACTGTAGGATACACGTTTATAAAGCCAGATTTTATTCAAAATTGTTTATGGTGGTATTTCAATGAAGAGTCTACTTTTCTGCAGGTTGGTGTTCACAAGACAGCTCGTGTTTATGGCAAAGCACAAGTGATCATTCGGGAGGATCAGTGGAAATATTTCACAATGTACGATGAAGTGAGGCATCTCTCTCCCGGTGGTTCTCAGTCAGTGGTAAACATGCAGGCACCATTCTTCCTGTCATCTAAGGGAAAGGGAGTAAACAAGCCCAGTACAGCACTCAATGAGTCTTGGAAGGACTTTGGCCTGCCAGGCAAAATCTCATCAAGGGCTATCAGGAAGACAGTGGTGACAGCAGTAAGTTAAAGACGTTGTTATACTTCTTTTAAAAGAATGTTTCTCTTTTTGTATCCCTCTCATTTTTATCAGTAATTTTGTATGGAGTTTAGGATAATTCATTTTATGTACCCAGTTATTCTTGCTTGTCCCATGCAACCATAATGAAAAACGACCAGAGCTTATAAATTTATGAACTTGTTAGATCTTGACTTTTAATATTAAGCATTCGCCTCCATGTATAGGCTCTAATTGGGGCAGATTTTAGTTTTTTCTAATGAAAAGAGCTAATTTCACCTCTTTTAATGTGTACTGAAGTCTCTGATCAAGTTTATGCCCCCGAAACACATACTGATACTAGATGCATGTGGATTGATGCCTAATTCTTCTCACAGCATTTCATTCATTCCCTACGATGTTTTGTGTTCTGTTACAGGCACGAGATGAATTATCAAATGAGGAGCGGCAAAGAATCGCTAGTTTCATGTGCCATTCTATAGAAACTGCTGATCACTACTATGCTGCGAGGTATAAGACCTCACAGAACATCGAATGTAGAGACCGAGTCTGGGACATGCTTGTTGGAGAGGTAATAATTTGTTAATTACCCATGTTCCTTACATTAAAAATATGGCTGATTCCTTCTTAATTAAGATCTCAGTGATTTCGCTTGTCGATTGCCACAAAGTGCTCTGTGTGCACTATTATTTATATACCAAGACGAACTTTGAGTTTGATTGAGTTCAATGTGAATTTGCTTATCAAATTTTCATGAACAAAGGCCAATTGTAGTAATGTATACATACTTTATTCATGATCTCCTGATGAAAAATGTCTCCCTATGTACTGAAAAGCTTGTTGGGGATCGTCAAACATTGCAACAGCTGACGTATTCATGCTAATTGCATATCTCCCAAATTTGACATTGTAAATAATGTCCCATGCAGGGAACTACAAGTATACCATGTACTCTACTTGCAGAGAAAGAAAATACATGAATTCAAAACATTAGGGAACTTGTCTGTTGAATGCAAACTGAAAGCACTTTTGTTGTGATAGATTTGGCCTAAATTATTATTTTTTTTGAATTTTTAATGTATGTGCATAACAGGAAGACCAGCACTATGCCGATCAGCAACAACAGCACAATTTGAGGCAATCACCCCAGCACAATACAGAGGCAACGGAGAGTGTGGAATCACCCAATACAGAGGCAGCAGAGAATGTGCAGTCACAACAAGCCCCCCTGACCCAACACCTACAAAATAAAACCAGAAAGGTTTGTAAACTGCTAACCCCAAACTTTCTAAATTCAAAAACAGCATTTTGTTTTTAATATTTTTTGGTTTTTAATTTTGTTTTGGGGGGAATGAGTTTTTATAACCCTTCCCAACAAAGTTTGAATAATCAGGGTTTGGGCAGTTGTCAGTCCACTGCAACATTTCTGAAGCAGACTACTTTTACACTGTTCGAGCCTTCAAGTTGACTTTCAGGTAATATGATTGACTATGGTAATGGCTGATTTGAAGAACAAAAAGTTGTTTACTGCTTCCAAAGTTTGGAGCAATATGGCAGAAACATGGTTGCCATATTTGGGGTATTAATCACCATTAGCAATATTTTTAGTTTTCTTCTCTTCATTTTGTCCCATTTGCAAGTTTATTAAGTGATAATGTAATATTAGACTTGGTTAGGTGGCTAGTGGTTTGTAAGTCTGCACTGTTTATCACAGATGCAATATTCTATGCTTCCTTGAAGACATTCTTGTGATTATTTATATTTTCTTTGCCTTGACTGTACTATTCAATATTGCTTTTACCAGCCAAGATCTCGCTTTAGACTGACTAGTTCTGAACTTGAGGATATGGAAAGAACCGTCCGCGCTGTGCTCAACAGAACATGCTTCAAAACAAAAAATCCAAAATTCAGGGACATAGTGAGTATTGTAGTTATTTCCAAAAGTATTTAGCACAAGTAAATGAATAATTCATAATGTATGAAATATTGGCCAGTTAGCTGTTTGCTAATGTATCATTAGCATGTTATGGAATATTATGTCATGTCAACTGGAAGTGTTATTAGGAAGAATTAAGAGAATTTCGTTATAATGTAGGCATATTGTCTTATCTCTCGTTTTGGGGAGTAAATATAGTAAAAATAATTTTGTTTAACTGATATTTCAAAGGATATAACATCTGAATATTTACACTACATGGTTTATCTTTGATATTAAGATGTGTTTACTTTGTGTCCTTGTCAAATGACCTTTAAAAAAGTTTTATGAGGTTTAAAGGTACTATGTCCTTTTTGCAGCCAACCTCAAATTCTGTAGAACTTTGCAGGAATTATGAATATGTCATGTATGTCCTATCTGTGAAATGTAAACGTTAGCAGTGTCCTCATATTCAAATTATGCAAGGAAACCCGTTTACTTGCTAGACTTCACTGTCAGACACTATTGAGTGACTGACTGGCTTTTTTCTTCTTTGGTAATAACATACATGAAAAGAGTTGTAAAGGGTACATGAGCATTTGTCTACATCAATAACCCACTTCTTGTGATGGCCAAGATTAAACTGATTGAATCTTTGCGCAGCATAAAGCGTATGACCATTCGGTACAATTGTCTGAAAATCAAGACTATTACTTTTGGGCTTTATAGCCCTAAAGTCGATTTGACAACTAATAGTCATTATTTTCCCACTTGAAGACATTTTCAAGCCCCACCTTTTTTAGGGAAGTTCTAAATTAGTAATATCTTTTAAATGCAGTTGGAATTTAACTTTTTCATTTTTTTGGCCTGCAAATGGGACATAGTACCTTTAAGGGAAGTGACAAGAATTGCATATTATTCAGACATTTTGGTTTGACTGTTGATTAAACCAATTAATGTATTTATTTTGTTCAGACTGATGAAGCTTACCCCCTAATAATGGCAACTACAAGGCAGAAAATGTCAAGGCAACAGTTCTATGACAAGGCTCGCAACATGGGCCTGAGAGATGGTAAGATTATTGTCTTAATATATCCCAAGTCTTAAAAATAGTGGAAACCAGTTGATACCAATTAAAATGTTAACATGTTTTTAATGGTTTCAACTGGCCAGTTATAGCACCAGTGGATTCCAGTTTATTCTAGTTAAGAAGTCAAACAATATTTCATGATACCAGTAACGACCAGTATACAAATACCAGTGGAAACCAGTAAAAGTACCAGTTGGAACAACTATCCCCAAATGGTGCTAAACTAATTCAATTAACATCCGGTTTCCTATTGGATCTAACTTGTTTCAGTTTGTTATGTTGCTTTCAAGTGAAAATAAAATTTCCCACTTGAAGCAAGTCCAATTACATTGAATGTTTTCCAGTTGAGACCAGTAGAATATTTCAGTAGCCAATGGTATTTTCAACTGTATAAGGAAACTAACTACAAAAAGTTAACTGACTGGAATCAGTTAGTTGAGATCAAATGGATTTCAACTGGGATTAACTGGATATTTTTTTTTAACCTGATGTATGATTTGGAATATGCTTGTCAGGACTTTTAAACAACCATACAAATCAAATCATGCCAAACTCATTTAATTGGAGGAAAGCAATTGCAAGGGAACGCCTTCCTCTGGTCTCTCTTTGCAATTCAAATTGAAATTGGCATTTACATTATGTTGGCCTAATGCATGTGAAAATGTGTAAGAAAGTGTGTTGCCATGGAAACATCAAATAGTATATATTTGTTGGAACAATAAATCTCAATAATGCAATACGCTGGTGTGGGATATAAATCAACTTAACTGATATTTCTAGTTTATTATGCTTACTGTTTACAATGGTTTCATGAAATCTTAGGATCCTTTTACAGCAACTGCATATCAGAGGCTGAATTAAGTTTGCATAACATATATACCAGAATCTGATTCAATGGAATCTTGGGTAACCCGAATGTTGAGGGATAATCTAATTGTTTCAGAATACATTCTAATGGGATAACCTGTCACTTATATGTGTGTTTTTGTCTCTCTTTAGGGCTTTGGTGACTGTATGGTGGATCGTTCAACATGTTACATTCCCTACACATCATGATGTCTTCTACCAGAGATTACTAGAGCACTCCAGAGTAAACAGAATAGTTCCAGATTCTCAGCACATTATTATATTTCTTTTGTTACAGAAGGGTTCATGTACCACTTAGGCAGCCATTTTTTTTTTTTTATGAATTAGCAAAGATTTCAAATCACCCTTCACCAACACAAGTTGATGTAATTTTCTTTGGGCTAAGGCTTTTGATAGAGTTGACCTTGTTTGCATTTATATAAATCACATGTCTGTTGAAATATGCTCTCGTGGATCAGGTCCTCCCTATTAAATAGGAAACAAAGCGTTTTTATGGTGCTAAATTTGGTTACGCACATGTTAATAATGTAAAAAATCACGTCATCGTGCTAAAACTAAGACATTCATTTAAGTCACCAGTGACCAATAGCTATTTAAAGTACCTTGAAATGAAGACAAGGTATATGTGTTTATATCCTGTATAAAAGATTGATAGATTTGAGCTGAGTAAATCGACTTCAAGCACAGTTTCAGCATAATCTGAATGGTTGTCAGCTGGTATTGTATAAAAAGCATCTCATGCTATCGTGAGCAAGAGCAGCTTGCTATGATAAGTTGCATCCGATTGTGTATTGTTATGTTTATTTTTTCAGCTCGCGACATTACTAGGGAATATGAAGGTCTGGATGATTTACAGGGGCGGATCTTAACTATTTGCAGACAAATTGTGGGGAAAATGTTTTTAAATATATAAAACATAATTATCTACATGAAACAGTTAATAATTTGTTGATTTATGAACCAATATACATTGATAAAAGTTAATATGTTTTGACATAATAGTGAACTTTTAAGCTTCGGGGATGTACACAAGTACAGGTGTACCAAGTTTGCATATTGCATTTCTGTAATAAATAAGACAAATGAAGTCTAAGCTGCCATTACATGCCATATCAGTAAACATGGACGGGAAAATAAGTACAGTTAGAGGGATAGTGAACCAGGAAGCTTGCGACCAATGGTCAATAGTTCAATGGTTAAGAGATAGCTTTGATAAATATGCCTTTTAACACAATGATCCACAATATATATTTCAATAAATTTGTTAAGGATTTTTTTTGTCAGAAAACAGGAATGTTGGGATGAGAAATAACGGTACTCATTTTGTTACATGGTAACATATTAGTGGTATGTACGTTGTAAAGAGTAGCGGATATATCTGTAATCATTCAAGTGGGCATATATTGCAACACACTAAGAGATCGGAATGTTGCATCCTGGGAAAGTTGATGAGAACAATATGAGTAGTTCAGGACTGAGATGAAGCTATTTCTGGGTACTGGTCTGGTATACTGTGGCGTTAAAGCTTCTTCAATTTAATTGGATGTTTATTATTGTTTCGTCGCGGCCAGCGGCTGAATTGAAACAAGATTTACAGCATAATGTAAACAATGAAAATGTACATTTTTTCTTAAAATGTAAAACATTGAAAGAAACTCAGTTATATAGAGGAAATAAGAAGGTTTATAATAATGGTCGAGATTTAGAGGTACTAGTCTACCAAAGTTTTATATATTAGGTCAGCTTGTTATAACATTATTATACATGATCATAATAATAATAATGGTGGCTACTTGCAAAGCGCCCAGGTCCGTCACGCATGATGTGATGTAGGTAACAAAACCTTTAATTTTTAGTTAAGTTGGACTGAGTGAAATCAGATTTATATTTTGAAGTAGAATTGAAATTCAGAATATTTATTTGAAATCAGAAAAACATGATGGAGAAAACCATGGAGAAATTACAAAACAATTTTTTTTTGGTTAATGATGTGTAGACTCAATAACGAAAGCAATTGAGAGTGTAATAGTTCAATTTTATTCTAAAAGCATTATAACATTGTTGAAACTAAGCTAATAGATGAAACATAGAATATTGAAATTTATCATAATTGTATACTAGGGATTAATTAGACATCAATTTAAGGGGTTTTGTCATTGTGTAAGTTTTTTCACATTGACTCTGTACTACGTTGATATTTGAGATTGTGTATAGTTTTATCTCATGTAACTTTGACATTGTTTGTCTGTACTCAAAGGTATATAAAGTGCATGTTTAATAAATCCTTAAACCTGTGATACACAAGAGTTGGCGTGTCAGATGCACGGCTTTTGGTTGTGTGTGTGTGGTGTGTGCGTTTGTGAGGATGTTTGTGTGTGATGTAGGTCCCTTGGTCAGAAAATTTCATGATGCATATAGGCAGTACAGCCCAAACATATATGTCCGTGTGTAAAATGAATGCAAAACAAAAATGAAATGAAATGATCGAAGGAAGAAATAAAGAAATAACGAATCAGAGAAAGAATTGATGAAAGTTTGATTAAAAAAACCTAAAAACCCATTCAAAAGTGAGGACCAGATTTCCTCTAAAGGGATGCCTGTTTGTGATGTAATATTATGACCATGCATAGCAAGGGCATTTAAATGGTGTTGTTGTTGTTGTTGTTGTAATCGTAGTGCTTAACTCAGCAAGCTGGGGCCGGTTCCTCGAAACCGTCATAAGTATAACTTCTTGACCATCCCATTCAAACGTGTGATATAAAATATATAGAATTAACACGCGACTGTTTCGAGGAACGGGCCCCCTGGATACAATTCCTCGAAAGAGGGCGTCCCGCATTTTCGTATCAGGTTCATTTTTACACCTCTTCAGACTATGTTTGAAATGAGCCCTTTTGGGCTTAAATAATAAGATATCAGAGATTAAACTATAAGTAGAAGTTTTAATAATAACATTAAACCATTTTCCTGCAATATTTGTCATAAGAATTTGTTAAAGAACCATCTTCTTTAGGCGTCCCACACTTCCTTTTTTAGTAATAATTATATATCGCTGTGTGATATGCCATAGGATTAGGGTTAGGTACATTAGGGTTATGGTTAGGGTTAGGGTTGAATAAACGTCTTACTGGCCAAAAGCCACAACATTTTCATTACAAAACATTTATATCACCATTCCACACATGATTATGAATCGTACAAGCTGAATTTCCTTGTTTTGAATAAAATGTTGGCAGTTGTGTTGTCCCATACTTCCCCAACGAATGAAAAATGAGTATAAACAAAAAAAACGCATATTTTGTTTTTCTCATAAAATTTACAGGATTAAACGTCGAGAAACTACTAATATTAAAGATTATTGCATGTTATAGCTGTTTAGCATTTTTTAATTTTTTTAAATCCACCCCAAATTAAGATTTAGACCAATTTGCATGCGGCTAAATCATCGTCCTTTGCAATTCTTTCATTTTAAAACTATTTGCCAAGTATCTTCTTAAACCCATTACAACATATAGGGTAAATCCTTTAAAACAACGAAATGAGAAACAGCGAATTAAGATTGCATGGAAGAATTCACAAAATTAAAGCTTGACACGATAATATAAAGGATTTTAAAAGTAAAAACGAAATTTGGACCTAATATCTCGTAAAAGAAAGGCGTAATTGATGATTCCCACACTTCCGATCGTGTACAAAATAAATGGGCGGAGCTAACGCGAATTAAGGTGGAAGACTGTGATCCTTTCTCACTTTGTATTTGTCCCACACTTTCTCGCCCGGAGAGAGAGGGGAGAGAGAGAGAGAGAGAGAGAGGGGAGAGGGAGAGAGAGAGAGAGAGAGAGAGAGTGAGAGAGAGAGAGAGAGAGAGAGAGAGAGAGAGAGAGAGAGAGAGAGAGAGAGAGGAGAGAGAGAAAGACAGACAACACCGTACACCTGCGTAGCTAATCACCCGTTTACACAAAAACCACCTGTCTTTTCTGTTTCTCGTAGTGTTTAACATACAAATCTGTGTTAACATGGTTAAATGGGCCCGCACACTGTGTAGAAAGAGCAACTGCTCATGAAGATCGCCTTTGCTCTCTCTTCTGAGTGTTTTCTATACGCAGGTTTTTCCTTTTTTTTAATGCTTACTCTATCAATTTTTACCATTTTTAGGCAGAGAATAGTGATATTGATGTCAGTCATGGTAGTGGTGAAAAAAAAAAAAAAAAAAAGAAGAAGAAAGCGAGCATTATCAGCAGCGCCACTCACAGTGCTGCAGTAGTATTATAGTCAATATGGAGGCGGTTTTGTTAACGCCACTGCTAAGGCAGCTTATTTGCATCAGGTTTTTTGACATTTGTATTAAGCGCTATATAAAAATTAAATATTATTATTATTATTTTGTGAAAAAGATTGTTTCAATTGTTTTTTATTAAAATGTCTAGAATACAGACAGGTTTTAGATTAAAAAATGTAATGTAATTTGTGATGAAAAAGCTCGGCTTACGACCATACAACAAATGCTTACAAACAATCACACAAAACCCAAAGAAGAAACAAGAACGCAACTCAAACAAACACAAAAACAAACAACAAGAATAAAGGACTATTGCCCAGTTGGCAAGACATATATGTAGAGAATAAAAGAGAGAATAAAGCAGGAAAACAAGAAATGAGAGAGAAAGAGCACAAAAGGTGATGCACGACGCTATCGAAATTGCCTTACTCCTTAGGTTCATTCTTCGAAAGTAATTGTTATCATGCTGGTATTAAATATGCTTTCACTTAATTTTATTCTTTGTTTTTATGCAGGTATCGGCTAACACGTGTGTCACATTCCCGAACGACAGTGAGTAAATCGATTTGATTTGATTTTATTTAAATTTATTTAGAAATATAAAAACATCATGTCACCATGTAAATAATGACATAAATGACATGAAAAAATGATGAGGATGGATAAAACAAAAAAGGAAAGAAGTTTATCACATTACCGTAAACGATTATTAAGACTAATATATTTCTTCTTAATTAAATATACATGAATCTTCTTTTCTCATTACATGTTTTAAA
This sequence comes from Strongylocentrotus droebachiensis, assembly GCA_035222895.1. Taxonomy (NCBI): domain Eukaryota; kingdom Metazoa; phylum Echinodermata; class Echinoidea; order Camarodonta; family Strongylocentrotidae; genus Strongylocentrotus; species Strongylocentrotus droebachiensis. The sequence continues at coordinate 13,804 of JAVYIG010010946.1, read as the reverse complement.
AACACCCAGAGATGATATAGGTGACACGCCTTACGTGAATATCATTATCATCATAATTATCAATATCATCATTGTTGTTATTATCATCATCATTATTATTATTATTATCATGTTTATCATGATAATTGTTATTATTATTATTATAGTATATAATAGTCGCTCTATGCAGAGCGAGTTTATTTAATTCTCCAAATAATATAAACAATGACAAGATAATCACAATAATACACAATGATATAGTAGAAAATTACATTGAAATATCTTTGACATTGTTTTTTTAAATAATTTGTAATACAAAATTGTTGAGTTACAGGAAATGAAATATAATCTTTATCATTATCATTATAGTTATCATTATGATTATGATTATTGTTATTCTTCTTATTATTATCGTTATTATAACTATCATTACTACCATAGAGTATAAAACACGCTTGCTTAAATTAGTTTTTATCACCTGACGAAGTGTTGCAGCAGCGCACGAAACGTCGTGATCTTTTAGATTCCTTATTGACCACATTGCGAGACAAACGAATATCACTAGCGATATTATTTTCGATCATTATCAATGTCATAAATATTATCATTGTTATTTCTATACCGGGCATGGTCGCTCAGTGGTTAGAGCGCCCGCCTCATGAACAGGAGGTCGTGGGTTCGAACCCTGGCCGAGTCATACCAAAGACTTATAACAATGGGACCGTCTGTCTTCTAGCTAGGCGCTCAGCATATTAGATTGGAGAAGGGTAGTAATAACATATTATGTTATGCAGGGCCCGCTGGAAGAGCAGTTTCATAACTGAAGTGGCTACCCTGGGTAAATAAAACGTTATTATTATTATTATCATTATTGTTAGCACGCTATGATCAGTATCATGTCCTTCACATGATCCCCTCTACAGCGAGTGTGTGCGGCGACCTCTCGCTGAAGTGCACCGACTTCAATGTGACCGAACAGATCACCTACGACGCCTTCGAGATGACCACAAATAACCGAACGCCTACGACCCACGTCTACGCAACCTGTCGCGTCGGAGAGGTATGCGGTGGAACGGAGATATCCGAGTGTGACATCATCGAGAATGTTCTGACGGAGCTCGAACCCAGTCTCTGTCCTGGAATGTGTTATTACGTCATCATTCCGCATACCTCATGTGGAGTTGGTAAATATTATATCCTCCATACACTGTTGCTCGTATAAGACCGAGATTAAAAAAAAGTTGTATTGCCAACAAATCTTGAAATCTACGGTCGGCTTTTATTTTATTTTTTTAACCGTTTTTTTGGAGAAAAAAACATTAAAAACTGAAATATTTCAGCCCAAAGAGGGAGAAAAAAATATATATTAAAAAAAAAATAATACAACAAAAATCCGACCGACTGACCCTTGTTTGTCGTTTTGGTACCTAAAGGGCAATACAACATTTTTATTTTAAGGCCTAATGTTGGAATAATTGTGCTTTATGTCTTTTGATGATAATCATGGTGATGATGAAGGTGACTAAGAGAAGACTAATAGAAAATTACTCTTGATTTGGAGCACTGACCAAGAACGTTGAATTTATTGACATTGTAGAGCAAGCGCCACCAGTGCACACCAGAGGCCGACACCGGCTCTACATTAGAAGCCATCATCGTCATCATCATCATCATCATCACCATCATCGTCATCATCGTCATTACAGTACACATACAGACACAAATTATCAGGCACTACGTCACTGCGACACTGCCAATTTGAAATTTCCATAGATAAAGTGATTACAACTTTAACAAATTGTATAACTTTTCTGATCTTTTTTCGGTCCATACATTTTTACAACGATTTTTTTTCAAATTGTCATCAGTCTGCCCCTCAGTTGTTGCCTTTTCTTTTCTACTTTCTTTTAGGCATGTTAGGGTAATTTCATTTTCCTTTAACCCTTCGGTTGCTTCCTCCGCCTCTAAACACGGTCGCTCGTTTGCTATATTTGCAGTTTTTTTTTTGTAATCGTGTTGTTTTCGCTCACTCCACAGACCAGTACGTATCGACCGTCTTCACGATGCAAGTACCCGATGGCAACACGAAAATCGAGGTGAAACGTGTTCAGAGCACTATTGCTTCTAAAGACATCGAAGTCAATTCTCAGTGTGACGTCGAGAAAGGTAACGAGGTAATCGAACCTCAAAGTTGTGACATATTGGTGGATCAGACATGTCCAGGTAAGTTGCTCAGTCGGCATTTGCTCAAGTCCAGATTTTTTCAGCTTTTACATATTTGTTTATGCTTCAATCATCTATGTCCTCCTGTTGTAAGGGTGAGAATGGGGACTTTTAGATTTGCACAACGACAACGTGGATTGCTACGATCGACGTCCTTTTAATGCACTGCCTTGAATGGACGTCACACGTATCAGTCCAAGCGAATCTAAAAGTCCCTACTAAAAGACGAGGACTGTCTCTGGTTTAGCGTTGAGGGTGTGTGTTTTTCTCAGCTGATAGGGCGCGCTAAACAGAAAGAGTTCAGGCAGTGGAGTACATTTGCTCCAGACCTTTATAAAATCATAACATTTTGGACTGATTCTTAACAGTGTTTGTCCATTTGCTAATTTCACAAAATGTGAACAATTCTTGTCGAATATTGTTATTATCATGTGCCATTATATACGAATGATCTTTTATAAAAGCAAGGAGATGTAGGGGTATAAGGGGCCGTGTCTTTTCCCATTCAAAGAAGAGTAATAAGTTTCTGGGGAGAAAATACTGCTTTCACCCCTCCCAGCCAAGCGAGCCAACGAGATCTGGGCCCTATTTCACAAAACTTGTCATCAGTGACAAATGACAGTTTTTGTTATAAGCTACTGAAATCCTTGCTTCTGATTGGTTATCAGCAGATTTGTCACTGATTTTTGTCATTTATCATTGAAAAAAAAGACTTTGTGAAATGGGTCCCTGGTGTGATTTTGGACGTTCATCCTGATTAGAAAAGGCGCCCTCTTCTGACAATCTTCGGTCAGCCTCAATTGGTAAAGGAATTTGATATAGGAATAGTGCAGAATCGATACCAGTTCGGTGTTCGCGCAGTTTCCAAATGACCCTCAATATTCACTGATGATAGAAAGACAATTAAGTTTTGGTCATGGTTCTGACTTTCGATGGTATTATAAAAGGTTCAATCAGTCACATGATTACCTGTAGTATATAGCTCATTTTATTTGATGCCATTAAACAATAAAGTCTAGAATCTGACCCATTTTATTTTAACCTACCCCCCTCAAACGCGATGTCCTCTTATTTACCGCAAACCGAAGATAAGGCGTGAACCCCGCATTTGAACACAGGGCGAAACTAAAAAATTTGGCTCGGCCACTGATCACTACGAAAAAGAGATCAGTGGGCGGGCTGGGCTTAAAAATTCGTTGATCATGCCACATATAGATAATCGATATTAGTAATGTAATTATAATTATTATTATTATCATTATTACCATCATTACTACTACTACTACTGTTGTCATCATCATTATTCCTTTAACAATAAGTACAAGCGCCAGTTACTGTTCCAGTATGTTTAAGTTAAATGCAATTTAGTTTGTAACCGTCAGCTACCTGAAATTTATATAATGTTTTCCATTCTTTGTAATGGGTATATCTACTTGTCAAGCCACATAGGCTTTTACTGATACAGCCTATTTCATTTTCGAATAATTTGTATTTGAATGTTATTACTTTGTTTCACATATTTAAGTTGATATTTATATGTATATTGTAAATGTTTATAACCTGTTTTTGTTTTTACTGAATTTGAAATAAAATGGATCAATCAATCAATCAATGAATTATAATTATATCATTATTTAGGCACAAATGTCGAGACTTTTGAGGCCGATGAACCCGTCGCGCTTGTGATCAAGTCTGTATCAGGCGAGAAGGCAGTGAGCGTTGCCTTCGCTAAATCCTTTGGATACGGAGGTAAGAATGTTTGGTTTGTATTTTATAGCTTTTTATTCTTTCCCCTCAAAAACAAATCGCAAATAAAGTTGCATATTTCATTCAAAATTACAAATAAGTTTTTCACGTCAAATAAAATTACAAAATACATTTTTAACATTAGTATATTTTTATAATTACATGATTCAGAAGAGAATATTTGTAAAATATCTGAACGTTCAAATCAGGTCTATTATAATTATTGTTCACATGGGTAATATTTGCCCTTCCTTTTTTGTTTGATCTAGAACGAAGATGATTTATACTAATTGTAATTTAGATATTGGCACTCGTTTATTGTTGTGAATTGTATTTGATACTTTAACAGTGACTTTTGTTAGCATGCTCAGATTTTAGTTGAATTTATTTTACAGTGACGGCCCTCGATCCATCATCGAATGATACTGCTAAATTGTATAGCCCCCCCTCTCTCTCTCTCTCTCTCTCTATACTATCCATCTATCTACCCCTTCTCTCTCCACCCCCTCTTCCTTTCTTTCTCTCTCTCTCTCCCTCCCTCCCCTTCTCTCTCTAGATTCTTTCCTGCTATCTTGTTGCTGTATGCGCTTAGAAATATGGTATTAAACGCTTCAATTATTATGTGTACATACATATACCATTCTATGTTATTAATGTTACAGTGACCGCCCTCACGACTATCTACGATCCCTCCACGAGTGACACTGCCGCCGAGACGGACAATGCTGTTGAAGGCGTTGTAGATGCTAGTTCCAAAACAAAGACAAAGCTCGTCATCAATTCCATTGTCCTCGACATCGTCCTCATCGACGAGCACGGAGTGCAGGTCGTTCTCAAAGACGGCGAAGAAATACTCCTGACATTCGGATCCGACGAACCGGTGAGAGAGAAGTTTTATTACGTCGAGTCTTGCATTTGTTATCGTTAATTGTTTTAGTCCATGTATCATCGTTCGAGGAATATAATTTCGTAGTACGTAATTTTGTTTATACAAAGTAAAATCGACATTATATTACAATTCATTTGATAATTTGTGGGTGAACGTCAAGCCCAAAATGTTCTTTGCTTTCTTTTTCTTCTTCTTCGGTATATTCTCCAGCTGCCTTCATTTCAGTAGAATGTAAAAAAAAGAAGAAGCAGCAAATAATACTCACTAGATCAAACGGTTGATGATCTTTTGATATATAGATTGGGAATTTGAATATACATCGCCATCAAAAGACAAGACTCAGGATCACACGTGGGGGTGTTTCATAAAGCTGTTCGTAAAGTTACGCATGACTTTACGAACGACTTGCATATGAAGTGCCAGATAGGATGCCCAAATTTGTCCTGATATTTCTAATAACCTCAATTAAATTATAGCAAAAAAATACACTTTGCATTACAAATGTTTGTTATAATAAGAATGTTAATCTACATCTGAACAGTTCAAATGTAGTTGATGCAGTTAGAAATGTTTGAGCATCCCATTTGGCTTTTTATATTTAAGTCATTCGTAAAGTCATGCGTAACTTTACGAACAGCTTTATGAAACACCCCCTGGACCCTGCGTATAAATTGCATTGATTTCAATAGCTTTTACCATTATTAGAACTTGCTATTGATAGCAAGCTTAAAGGAAACCAAAACCTTCATACTAAGTTACTTTTATTGAAAAGTTTAAAAGATTTGAATAAAATCAGTGAAAATTTGAACAAAATCGGGCAAGGAATAAGAAAGTTAGAGCCTTTTGAAATGACTAGTCACTAGAGGGCGTTATTCAATTTGATGACATCATCTGTGAACAACTCTCCATGCCTTTTGTACATCAAATTTCATGTTTTTCCTTCTTTCTTGTGATTGAGATAATGTACTCCCCTGAAAGCAATATATAGAGTGCAAAATGATATTCTACCTCACATGTTATGAAGTCGGATCAAGAACACAAATAAATACGAAGAAAACAAAAAAATTGTGAAATTTTATGTACAAAATCAATTACGAAAATGGTCTATTTCGGCACTTGATATTGATGACTAGATTTATGAAACAGGATACTTGGCAATGGGAAAAGCAGACCAGAAAATAGACCTTTTGGGACTAAACCAACAACTCCGTGCAAGTTTCGTCTTTTATTTCATTTCTAGGGAGGATTCAAGGAGAGAATTTGCCGGTTTTATGATGAGGACCTAGACCAGTAAGATTTCGCAATTTTATTTCAACACATATAAACATCTGTCTGTGGAGGTGTCGTGGTATAGTGGTTCACTTACCGTGACACTCAATCCAAGGGTTGAGGGTACGAATCTCAGTCCGGCACTAACGTCCCTTGGCAAGGCATTAATCCTCGTTTGCCACCCTCAACCCAAGTGTAAATGGGTACCTGGCAATCGCTGGAGTGATAATGATTGCAGGCCCTCAGGAAGAATACCATTGAAGCTGATGAGGCTCCCTGAGTAATCATTATTATCATCATTATCTTATTAGATATGAAATTTACCATTTTGAAAAGTGCATAACTCTTCGGCCCTATTAGGTGTTGATTTAACACTAGAGCTTTTAGAATGCATTTGAAGTTTAGATTTTCTAATTTTCAATAGTTTTACCCGAGATTGTGTGTTTAACATTTAAAACTCGTATCAAATTGCAATAATGAAATATAGAATTTAAAGTAAAAGACATTTTGAACAGTTTTTTAATGAGAAATGTTCTTCAAAAAAATGTTTAATAACCTGTTCAGAAATTCGATTCGATTCGATTTTCACATTAAATAAAAACAAATAAAGGCCGGCAAATTGGTGTGTATCAGTCAATTTTATTATGACGCAATATTTTTTCATTGCACTTATCATTCACGGGAGGTAAAACAAGCCAGGCTACAAGGATTAATCATGAATTATCAATAAAGCTTGAAAGCAAAAGCTGCTTTAAAAAAGCAGCCTCTTTGTGGATCTGAGCATGTAACCTTTCCGCTTTTAAGGAAGACGTTGATAATTGATGAATAGCTCAGTAAGTGGGGGAAGAGTCGATCGCCGATGCAGTCTCACAAATTTTACGTCCTTCTTTTTTCTAAAATCAAAACTCCGATCAGTGTTTTAAAAGATTAATTAAGAAAACGACTTGAAGGAATATCACGATTGAAAATTTCTCCTATAAATTTTGCATTCCTCAACTTACAGGTCTGTTATCTACTGAAATTTAAACCCAATGCACAGTTTAGATGATTGTTCAAAATCGAGTTTATAAGTACTATGTTCCATTTGCAGGCCACACAAATGAAAAGGTTAAATTCCCAACGGCATTTGAAAGATAATACTATATTTAGAACTGCCTTAAAATAAAGGGGGCTTGAAAATGTCTTTAAGTGGGAAAATAAGGACTATTAGTTGTCGAACCGACTTTAGAGCCATAGAGCCAGTAAGTAATAGTCTGATTTTCAGACCATTGTACTGAATGGTGGGTACGTTTTATGCTGCGCAAAGATTCAATCAGTTTAATTTTGGCCATAACAAGAAGTGGGTTATTGATGTTAACAAATGCTCATGTACCATTTACAGCTCATTTTATGTATGTTATTACCAAAGAAGAAAAAAAGCCAGTCAGTCACTCAATAGTGTCTGACAGTGAAGTCTAGCAAGGAAACGGTTTTCCTTGCATAATTTGAACTGCTATTTGAACTGCTAACGTTTAAATTTCACAGATAGGACATACATGACATATTCACAATTTCTGCAAAGTTCTACAGAATTTGATGTTGGCTGCAAAAGGGACATAGTATCTGTAACAAATAAAGTTAGTTTAAAGGTAATACAAAGTTTTGGTATAGGGTCATGAATTTGGTTCAAATGAACATAACTGGAAGCATATGCGATCCTACAATATTCAGTGATCGTTGTCGTGTTTGAAATCGAGGCTAAAATTATGAAATTGTAAATAATAAACTCTTTATCCTGTATAGCCCCCTCTAAGTTCAAGATATTAATTAAGTTATAAAACAATGTTTCTGGACTTAAATCGGACCGACTAGTTATTCCCCGTTTGGAAATTATATATCACAACTACATATTCAGAGATTTTCATGGTCGCAGGTACTATTGTACGGTCGTAGGCGCTATTTGAAATTTATCAAAATTTACCGGGAGCACCGGTAAATTTTTATATTCCATTTTTCTCGAAAGCAGAAGTGCTTTAGGGGTTAATTTTGTTGTTGCTTATAATACATCCAAAGGGGCACCCGAATGTATCAAAATTGTAAAGAATCACTATCCACCCAATTTTCAAAATTTCCCAAAACTTTGTATTACCTTTAAGGGTGAGTTTGCCCTTTGGTAAAAGTGAATTTCAGGGTCGGATTTCATTAAATTAGCAGAATTAATCTAAGATGGAACGAAAACAACATTATTTTTGACACGTTCTTTTTATTTTCTAAAAATAATTCTGTTTAGATGGTCTGGTGTTGGCTGCTACGTTCAAACTTCCAACGCGAGTATTGTCACCTGCGCATGTAACCATACCACCAGTTTCGCAGTGCTTCTACAGTTTGAGGGTATAGTCATTGTATTCATGTAGACCTATCGTTTGACAGTGAAATATAAGAGGTCAACAATGATATACGACCTGGGGGGTGTTTCACAAAGATCCTTAGTCGAACTTATCTCTAAGTTGGACTTAAAAGTTATGGAAAGCCATTAGCATCCTTGAAAATATTTTGCAAAAGTTATTTTAAAAGGCATAAAATGTTGATTCAAATCATTCGTATTTTCTATTATCATGGGAGATTTCATGTTCTTGATGTGGAATTTATGGAAAGTTTAAAATACTTGATTTTTCGCTTTTGAATATATTTTATTTTAAGGCTACAAATGGCTCTCCATAACTTTTAAGTTCAACTTAGAGTTAAGTTCGACTTAGAATCTTTGTGAAAACACCCCCCCTGAATTTTTGACTTCAGGCCTGGAACACAGGCCCTTCACGGTGGATGTTAATTTGAATTAGAATTAGAATTTTGATAAGAATTTGATTTGAAATTGATGTTGAATTGGATATTGAATTTGAATTTGAACTTGAATTTGAGATTTGAATTTGAGTTTGAATTTGATGTTGAATTCGAATTTGAATTCGATGTTGTATAGGAATTTGAATTTGGATTTGAGTTTGAAATTAACGGTTTTTACATCATGTTTTTAGTACAGTGTAGAGAGTTAACGTCCATGCCGAGTCCATACTAAAAAGATAAATGAAACAAACGAATACTTGGGATACAGCGTAAGGTTGAAGCTTGAACACTATACCAAATCCTAAACCTGACCTAAACTTAGGCCCATGCAGTCACAGGTCCCCAGCCCTACCCTATATATTTATTTTAAAAAAGTCTGGACAAAAAGTCATCAAAGGAATTGTCGCTGGATATTGTGTCGGTGACAGTGTCGGAGCATCAAAGCATGACCGATTCAAGGATTGCTAAACCAAACTATGGCAAGACTGGAGACCAACATACAACTGATGAAGAATGATGACTATAGATACCCTTATTTTTTGCTCGAGAATTCAGTACAAAAAGGCACCTAAATGGAATTTATGACAATCTAGAATTTCAGAGTAATTAACAAAAATGATTTTTAAAGCGATACTGAATTTAGAAACATTCTGTCCTAGGCGTATTGTTTATTGCACAACGACATTTCATGGTCAACTTCCAACAGTGCGTACCCCAATACCTTATTACCGAATTCGTAGACAGACGTCTATGGCGAGCGATAAACAATGTTTATCAGTCGCCAAAGTAGTTATTCTGCGAATTTTGGGGCAAATGGTGCGCCATAGACGATTCGATGGGTTAACCAACAGCGCAGCAATAGGGAAGCAGCGAGTTACAGCACCATCCTGCTACAGCTGACTTGAGGTGGCGCTAGACAGGATTTCGCTGTATTGCTCCTAGTACAGTATGGCTTTAATCCTGGTTTTGTTCATTAAACGTTTTTTTTTATCGACTACAGGATTGTGCGATTGACGGTGCCAACCTTCAGATCCAGACTTTATGACTCGATTCTTCAATGCCATCTCCATCTCCGCCCTTTTCCTCTCCGTCATTATCTTCAGCTATCTCAAGTAAGTTCATCCATTTATTACATATGTTTTGAAGTCTAGTGTATAAGTCTCCGGACTGTGAACCACAAGGTACTGGGTTCGAATCCATGTCGCAGCATTAACATTAACATTAATTGGCAAGACATTATTTTTGACAAAGGTATATGACATTCGTTTTTCTATCACATTAGTCAGTTGTTGACAGACAGACCTTTTAAAATAAGACATGCGACCCAGGACGAGGAATTAACTATTCCACGTGCAGCCTTTGCTGTTTTCGTGTCACGTGCCAAATCACCTGATAAAATAACACATCCTCAACGCTGAACGGTGACAGTATAGTACTTGCCTCGTTATGTTCTTTTCGAACGGTTGTTTTGGGGGATCGCGCGATGGTGTGCGCGGGATGCGTATTGAAGAATGAAAAATAAATCGGACAGGATATGGACTAGGATAATGATTGATTGATATTGATTTATTTGATTTAACTTTTTAGGTTGTACACCTCTGACCAGGTCAAAGTTCACATCTGCCTTGCCATCTCACTGGCCTTGGCCCAACTGGTGATGCTCTTCATGGGCAACACCGAGCATAAGGTGAGTAGCCTTCAAAAAAAGGTCACCCTGACCACGCAAGTAGGTCTACTGAGGACATGTCCAGTCTACGGAAACGAGTCCAGCCCAATTTTAGAACGTTGCCCCCCTGAACATTAGCTCATGCTGGACAACTAAACCATACATGGCCTCTGGAAGAGTAACACTTTCCGGATGAATACCGGAATAGTAATAATTATAATCACAATTATGATAACAAAACAATAATTCTAACGATACTAATGATAGTAATAATAATTACCAAAATGCCTCCTGGACAATCATCTATGACGTTGGACTTACAATTAACTTCCCCCGCAACATGTACCCAATCATCTCCGATACAATATCCATTCTGGACAACTTTTCCAGAAACATTTACCCCATGATGTCTGGGACAATAAACCATACCGGACAATGGTGTTTTTTATTTAAAAAGAAAATTTTCTAAGAATAACACGTCTTATTATTTTTTTTGTTTTAATTATCTTGACCTATTACACACTCACCCTAACACCAAAGGGTATCTGTCGAGCCATAGCTGGTATCATGCACTATTTGTTGACGGCTTACTGCATCTCTATGATCCTTGAAGGGACACTGCTTCACCGCAAGGCCTCCCGGACTCACAAGGCACCAGCCAAGGGTTGGGTGATCATACTCTGCGTTTGGGGTAAGGATTGGTAGAAATATTAGTTGTGGGTGGTGGTGGTGGTGGTGGTGGTGGTGGTGGTTATGGTGGTGGTGGTAGTGGTTATGGTGGTGGTGGTAGTGGTAGTGGTGGTGCCAAAGAGCCTCTCAGTAAGGCATCTCGTACCCACAAGGCCCAGTCAAGTAGTATTTGATTGGACTTTGCGTTTTGGATAAGGATTGGAAGCATAACCGGTGATAGTGATAGTGTTGGTTTTGTTGGTAGTATATGATAGTACTGACATCGATGGTGGTAATGCTGTTGATGGGTCTTGTGGTAAGGGCTGATAGTTATATCAGTAAAGAGGTAGAGTGGATGGTATTTTTGATAGAGGTTATACTGATGTTGGTGTTGGTGATGGTGGTGGTGGTGGAAGTGGTATCGCAACAAGGCATCCCGCACTCACATGGGTAAAGTGCTAATAGGAGTAACAGTGATGGTCGTTATAGTGGTGGTGTCGGTGGTGGTATAGGTGATGATGATGATGATGGTGGTGGTGGTGGTCGTCGTCGTCTTACCTACAAGGCCCCAATTAAGGGTTGGGTCATCGTACTTTGCGTCCGGGGTAAGGACCGGTAGTTTTACCATTGATAGTGGTGGTTAATTGTGGTTATGGTGATGATAGTAACCGTGTCATTCATACCAATCAGGCCCCATTCGAAGGTTCGCTCCTGACGTACACGTACTATGGTCATTATTGTTCAATCCTTAAAAAATGCATTTGGGTATCGAGTCATAATTCAAAATAATATGTCGTTTCTCACTATTCATTCATGAAACATGTGAAAACAGAGAAGTTTTTAAGCAATCAAATAAAAAGGCACTTTTTTTTCTTTCCCCCCAATAGGCATTCCATGTGTGATGGTTGCCGTGTTGATGGGAAGTGTGATAGATGGCTATGGCGGTGAATGTGCGTAAGTATTTCAACTTCAAATGATTTTATTTCTCATGCAAAACACAATACAATGAATAAGTATATTACAAAACATATGCAATGAAACAACAAATATAATAGAAATAGCATGAGAAAAGAGGAAGTAACTAGAAGCAGAGCTTGTTGAAGTGTTAGTTCCTCAGATGCTGTTTTAGAATATATCATGAACAAAGTATACTTAAAAAATAAAAAATAAAAATAAATAAAAATCATTTTTGAAACCTAAAAATATACATTTATTGGAATGTACTACATAATAATCCTTTACAAATTGTTTCCAGGCAGTTTCTTTCACAATATATTCACACAACCAGTACTCAACTTTATCTGTAACAATTTTGAACTGCACTTTTATTTTAAATAGCTGCTGGTTGAACGTGCAATACGGAACTATGTATATGTGGCTTGCAGAGGTTTGCCTTGTCGTAGTGGTGAGTAGAATGATACCCAATGTTACTGTTCTTCCCGGTACCTGGAATCTCTATACCCCCCTTCACATACACGGATTTTCTTACGAGTCCTTACGGATCGCTCCAAATCACGGATCTTTCACGGATCCTTACGATTTGGCCACTTTTACGACCGATTTAAGATTTGTTACGAATTATTACGAGCGATTTACGGGAAAATTTTACGAGTTGTTACGAGTTGCCACGGATAACTACGAGCAACTTACGGGCATGTGACGACCTGTTTACGTGTTGTTACGAAAAGTTACGAGTAAGTAACAAGTATTTACGAGTCCTTACGATTATTCAGATTTTATACTTTTCCCCAAATCGTAAACAACACGTAATAATACGTAAACAATACTTACGAATACGTAAAGTATACTTTTCTATTCATAAAAGTACTCGTAACTACAGGTAAAGTGCTCGTAATAGCTCGTAGCAACCCGTAAAGCCATCGTAACACGACTCCGAATGAAATCGTAAACAACACGTAAGCACTCGTAACTAATCCTAAACAAATCGTAAACTAGCCGTAACAAATCATTACAAATATTGTTACGAGTCATTTACGGATCCTTGCGAGCAGTTTACGGATGGTTATTGTTGTTGCGAGCGGTTTACGATACTTACGGATTGTTACGAGCTATTTTGACATGTCAAAAAATTTGCCTCTCCCTTCACGCGAGTTGTTGCGAGTTGTGACGAGTTAATTATGGATACCAACGAGTTATTTATGGATGCTTGCGATGACTACGAGTAGGCGAATCCGTAAGGACTCGTAAGAAAAATCCGTGTATGTGAAGGGGTTATTATGAACTATTAACCGGTACTGGCATGTTCGTTTCTTTACGGAATGGCTTAAATCACGACTCCAATTTCGACCAATCAAATGGCTAGATTTCTAAAGAGAGGTATATAACATAAAATATATAGACTCTAAATAATGTTTGGTGGTCGGTTGCGAGTATTCCAGCACGGTGGTCGAGACCGTCACAGTGGATTTGGTTAGTGTCTTGAATAAATGTAGCACATATTTATTCCATCTCCCGCAGTTCTGATTAGTTCTGATTAGTTCAGCTAGTTTACCGCACCTACATTTAAAAGAAAAAGTAACCTT
>JAVYIG010010945.1:0-64679 GCA_035222895.1 Strongylocentrotus droebachiensis | reverse complement strand
CCCTTGTAAATGTGATGTTATTTGTGTATTTTGTAACTCAAGGATGAAAGGTGGACTAGTTGAATTAGGATCTTTGTCAAATTTGTTTAGATGTAAGCTTTAATATATCACATTCTGAAGAAACAGAAATTGTGAAAACTCAATTTTTCACATACTTAAAAAGTTGGTAAAGGTATGAATAATTTAGTTGTTAACTGTAAATGCAGTGGTGTGACTGGTGCCGATACAATGGATTCAGAAGAATAACTGCTATAGTTTTTGTCTATTAGAAATACTTTTGATTAGAATTGCACAGCTTTGCAAATGACTGAAACTAGATACACCTTGACAAGTAACTTTACTATATGACAGAATATTTTGAATAACAAACGGAAACAATGAGTGTATATGAAAACTGTTTTCTAAATTTCCCATTCTTTGCTGGGGTATTTCCTCTAACCTATTGAAGGTGAAACAAACTTTCTTTAATGTGCATATATAATATACATCCCCTTCAGTTTGACACATTTTATAAGGTCTAGTGTTCAACAGCTGAAATAATAGTGCAAAACTACTTCAGAAATTTGCGTAAGTGGCAATCTACTTAATCAGGAGGGAAGTGAAACTTAAATTCATGGGACAAGTATCCATTTCAAATATTATAGCCGTGCTTGTAACCATTCAATTGGTATGACAGTGCATGGAAAATATATTTCACAATTAAAATAGAAAAAAACATTTTCTGTGATATTTTCTCGCTATTTCGACTAGGGTCGTGCATTACAATAATGCATGTGATATTAAAGACAAAAATTAATACCATATCAACTAGTAATAAATATGAAAGCTACTGTGAAAAAAATAGATAGTTAAATTGTTTTAAAGATAAATAATACAAATGATACTGAATAATAATAATTAAATGTTTTTGTATACCGCATAAAACAATCAAGTAGGCATAATTGGATGTCTCTATATGCGCTTTACAGCCGACAAAATGAAGTGAAAAATTGATTTTCTTCCGTGGGCACATCGCACTGGCTTTAAAATATTTGATTTGTCATGAGGACTCCTAAAAGATATAGCTTGTGGGATATACCCTTGAATCCTACTCAAGGCCATTCAATATTGTATGAATAATCCCAAATTCGCATTTTTTGCATTTCGGCGCGTCATCTATTGGATGTAACTGATTTTTTCGTAGTTGGGAAGTGTGGGAATAGTATTCTCATGCTTCAAAGATTAAAAAAACCACGGCAAAGCAGTTCTTAAAGGAATATATTGGGTATCTTTGTCTAAATCCTGGATTTAGCTCATGTTGCAATCATAATTATAAACCTTTAAGTCAGTCAGGAATCCCATGACTTCTACAGCTGATTACCTGTCTGATTATCAAGATATTTATGATTGGAATTAGAAATTTAAAAACAAAGTTTTCCCAATGTTTTTTATAACACTGCAGTCTACCGGTATTGGGGAAAATGAGTACCGGTATGGTAAAACCTGTCACTCAAAGATTTTCACTCTTTTGAGGCACTTAATGATCATTTTGAAACGCAATTTTTTTTAGGGCTTCAATATTACACCATACCGCAGACGCTGATAACACGTAGGGCCATGCATCTCAGATTTGTAAAACTGGAAACATTGTTAAACAATGCCTTAAAGGCCCGAGACTTCCCACTTCCGGCTTCGTGATGTTGAGTATTTCGTATGAGGCATCATGGATTTGGGCCTACCCGTTTCCTCTGATTAATGGCACAGCATATCACGAATGCCAAGAATTGCAGACAAATTTGAGTAAAAAGGATTGCACTTACTTTCACCATCTGGTATGACTGGCCTGTCACCTTCTGCAGGTGTCATGCAAGTAAAGTTCATTCCATTGATAGTCGTGTCGGTAACAACTTCATCAAACCGACAGGTGTATTCAGATCCAGATTGAATGGATGGTAGCTGAGATACACTGAATGAAACCTGGAAAATACAATTGCAAGGCACATCAACTTGGTTTCGAACCCAGGATCTCCAGGTTACGAGAACATTCAGCGTGTTTCTATTAGTTATACTGAATTTATCCTGTTAATATGTTTTCTAGAAAATAGAAAATAATACCAGGGAATGGGCAGTTTCTATCCGTCTACCCGTATTATCCGGATAAATACACTGCTCCGATTTAGCGGGTTAAAAGGCTGTGAATAAACGTTCATCAAACTTAGGCTAATTAAGTCAACCGCAAAGTATTGTGGGACTGCTAGGTCAACCTGGGATTTTAGTGTCGGGGTAAAATATTCTGATCACATGATCACTTCGATTTCCGGTTTCTCTACGTTTTGTGCACTCAGTCAGAACGGCGTGAGTTTTTACTTACGTTATCCGGTTAGCTTCCCCTGAATCATCCTTCTAAAAGAAGGCACTATGAACATGACTGACAAAGAAAGCGGACAAAATATACAGTTCCTCAGGTAGACAAAGGAACATCCCTTCACTGCTATTATGTAAAAAGTGAATATGCATGTGACACCTGTTCTACACATTTTTACATAATAGCAGTAAAGGGATGTTCCTTTATCTACCTGACGAACTGTATATTTTGTCCGCTTTCTTTGTCAGTCATATTCATAGTGAGGATAATTTTGCCCGTGAACACGTCACAGCTCCGGATAGTAGCGGAGAAGGTCAGTTTCTATTAGGCAAAATTTATCCATTATCGGCCATTAACCGGATAATGGCTTCTAATAGAAACACACTAATTGATCTACTGAAGAGCAACTAAGTTTTTATGATTCTAAGAATATCTTTCATCAACCACTATTTCTTAGATTACATCTTAGCTCATATTTTATAAATCATTTCATTGCTACCAAGTTAACAGGTGTACCGGTATAAATTGTCAATTGCAATTTTATGAGAAAATTTTTCAAGCACACTTCCCCTTTTGCATTGTTCATCTTCCTACGAACGATGTTCCTTAATAAATATCTTCACAAGTTACACAAGTATGAAAATGTCTTAAATATGAAGAAAAGAGGCAAACTTTCCCTCTCAAAGTAAATTAAACGTTCATTATGCCCATGAAATCACTATAGGCGAACAACACAATATAAAAGTATCATATTCTAGGATGTTTAGCTAGCCCTGCGCAGCTAAGGAGTGCACGAACATTAACTGTGGAACGTCCTTAAGCCTGTCTGTACTAGTTTGGCCAGGATGGATTAGACCACCCAGCATGGTCACTGGACAGGTTGTTATCTCATCAAGTCAGCTCTCAATTAACATAAGAAAAAGAGGATCATGGGGGACCAATTATGGTCACCGATTAGGCATTGTGTTCTACATAGAGGGGGCAAGTAGCTACCAGTAGGACAGTGTGGCTTTAAACAAGTTCTATAGAATTGAGCCTAGCTAAATATGCTGGCTTGTTGCAGTGCAGGAGCCTACATAGTCTTACCTCTCAGACTCTCTGGTACACGTTACAATTGACAAGGCTTTGTGCCTTCAAATGAGTGAATGCTGGTGGGGGGGGGGGGGGGGGAGAAACTTACCAATCGAGAAGCGCTGTCTATATCCTGAGAAAGAGGATCCAAGTTGTTAATGGCAATGCAGTCTTGGTTATACTGAAGCCAGTTTAAAGGGTCAGTATCAGAATCTGAACATTCGTTGGATCTACTACACCTGTATTGCAAAACATAAAATGGGATACCTAATGAATTTGGGCAAGTAAGTCCAAACTAGTTTGTCCCATATACCGCATCTGAGATTTAAGTATATCAGGGGAGTGTTTCACAAAACTTGTCATCAGTGACAAATGACAGTTTTTGTTATAAGCTACTGAAATCCTTGCTTCTGATTGGTTATCACCAGATTTGTCACTGATTTGTGTCATTTGTCATTGAAAAAAGGTGCTTTGTGAAACGCCCCCCTGATTTGTGTATCAAGTTTTCAGCCCTACTGGAGCTTTGATCACTCAAATTACCAAGAGAAATGAAAACACTATGTCAATTCATGTTCATGATTCTATAAATAAACTAGAAATGCAATCGTGTCACAACGATGTGCGTGCAATGACGCCATGTTTCTACGTGTCAAACGAAAGAGCTTCTCTCGGACTATCCAGAGCAATTTGTACGAAGTCTGTAGCTTCTGTGATATTGGAGACAGGTAGGGCGAACGAAAGGCCTCAACAGTGACCTTGATGGGATGGTAGTGACTATACCTACGAAGTTTGAAAGAAATTGGGATAGGGGAAAGAACCTAGAAAGGGCTCGCAAGCACTGCGTGCAAAAACCAATCGGATTTGGTGCATGTTCGTCATGGCAATAGAAATCGTTCTGGGGGCCAAAAGCGTGAACCCGATATGCCCCATAGACAATGCGTGTAATGCATGGGCGGAAAACGTACAGGATCTGTATTAAGACCGGAGTTAAATTGTTTTTTCTCTCTCTCTTTATGTCTCTTTATGGGCCGTATTTGGTATCATTAGAAAGAGAATTTCATGGTTGTTATTGTAAACCACTCTTTTTTTCCTATGATTATCCTATCGAAACACGTGATGTAAAATAGATTTATAGGACAAAATGGCGTCTTAAATGGCCCCCTTGACCAATTTTAAAAATCCGGCCAGGAGGTGCCCTGCGTATTGGAACTCAGCATGTCACTGCAAATTTTCAAGGAAAAAAAAGGACGTTTAAGGGGCTAAGAGCAGTCTGAAAAAATGACGTCGTAGCCGATACGTGTTAGATTCGGGCGGAAACTCGGCGAAATTCGTGTAGTGACCTTTGTTCAAATGCGATTTACTCACAATTTTCTGTGTGAACATATACCATACTTGGTATTATTCGAAAGGGCACTTCATTGCGGTCAGTTTGACACCATTGTTATCTGCGCGCAATGTATTGCACGCATTAAACGCGCTATTACGTAATGCATAGTAAATTCATCATTTTTGGCGATTACTTTGCGCTGACATATTCGAATTTTACCAAACTTGGTAAACAGTTGTCACGTCTATGGATACATATGTCTGCCAAGTTTCATTGATGTAGGTATAAAGATCGCTATTTTAGAGCAAGTTGAAGTTATTTTGGAATTTTCTTGAAAATGGCAAATTTGGAGGGCAATTTTCTCAAATTTGGTCAGTGATAGGGTATATAATTGTGTAAAAGGCTGGAAAGATCATATCTTCAAGTATCTAAATCCAAAAAAGGGTACGGGTTTGCCAAGCCATTATAGAGATACGGCCACAGAGAGAAAGCCAATTCCCAGAACTTTAGAGGGCGCTATTTATGTTGTGCAAAGCCATTGGAGCGTGAAATTTGGCATGGCTATGTGCAATTATGGGATAGAGAAACTGTGAGATTTAAATACAAAACGGAATTTATATGAGAAAGTTATGGCAGTTTTAGATTATTTAGGGTCCATTTTTTAAGAACTTGAGAGATTTTTGACGGAGTCGGTTTTAGATCTGAATTTCGAGTATGAAGATGGCATTTTGAAGGTCAAGTCATGTGTCGCAGATGAAAGAACATCTCTCAGACTATCTAGAGGAATTTTTTAGAAGTTTGTAGGATCTAGGATAGTGGAGATAGGAAGGAAGATATAAAGGCCTTAAAATGGACCAGAAACGGACAAAATGGCGCCTGGACGGTCATGCATGAGTGATTTCCAAAATCGAAGAATGTAGTGACCTTGATGAGATGTTAGAGACTATGCCTATGAAATTTGAAAGGAAAAGGACATGAGGAAAGCACCTAACTAGGAATAACAAACACTACGTGCAAAACGAATGCGATTTCCTGACGATAATTGGATAAGGAAAAGGAAAAGGAGAATATTAATGGGGCAGAATGTGAACGAAAACAAGGCAATGACGAAGGTCGTCATTGCAATAAATAAATAATCGGTATCGTATTGAACATACATGTACCTTGGTCTTGCCATAAAATCTGTGTCAAAACAAATAAAAGTGAATATACACAAACATAGATTGTTACATCATAATACATATATGTAGGCCTACATGAGTATTTCCAATGTTTTGTTTTCAAAAACAGATTGTCAATGAAAGCATGACAAGTATGATATTTTGCAACATTCTAAAATTCAGTCCAACCTGCTGTAACAACCACCTGTACATAAAGACCACCTACATGTACCTGTAGAATACCATTTTCTCTTTGCTGTTGGATGGTCTTTATATACAGGTTTCACTGTAATAATCATGAGATTTGAAGGCGCTTACTTTGTTTCCAATGTACACCAGCCACAGAAAGGATCTCCGTCGTCATTGGTTGGTCCGAGGCATTCGTCACAGCTTGAATACTGGCTACAATTGACGACAGCCAGTTGCATAAGCTTTAATCAAGAAAGGATATCAAAAATAAGTCTTAATTCTCATAAAAGTCAAAACTTGGTGCACAGGTACCCATGCATGATTGCCTGTATGTAAACATCATTAGAGAGCTATTAGGTATGTGTGTTCATAAGAGCCATATGTTAATATTTTGCAAGCAAATCAAAGTTCAGGTAAATTTTTACTTCTTAACATCAAATTGAAAGAATTTTTCACATGTATAATTGCCCTTATGTTCCTTGGATGGGGTCAAGCACAAATATATCATTAGAAAACATGAAGAAAAATTACCTACAAAAATATGATAGATTCATATGGCTACAGATTCAAAGTATAAAGGGAAACAAAAATTTCAGATAAAGGAGGCTCTTTGGAAGTTAACTCAAAGTTGGATTTGTACCAGAGTGTACATGAGCATACATGTAGTCTGCTACCATTCTCTTTTACATTCATCATTTGGGTGTTTTAATATGGACCCCCGAATATACACGTACATTGCAAAAAAAATGTATTTCTATGGTTTAGTCTAGTTGAAAACCTATAGCTACAATTTGTTGCATGTCCCCATTTAATTTTGAAGTAATTGTATTTCCATCAGGTGCACCTGCTAAGCTTGAACATGTCATCTTCAGAGCAGCTGTTCTTCATTAAACATTTTCTTCCATGGGCACATTTCATGTTAACATGAAAACATTATCCAAAAGAATCTTCCTACAACTATGGCCTACAATCTGCCCAGTTATGAACTACACTGTAGATGTAGTTGCCAAAATTACTCCACAATGACTCCAAACCTATCAATTCTCAGCCTTTTTGTTACTAATACTGTATATTGTTGTTTGGTGTATTGTCGGTCTGGCATCATTCTCATTGGTATGATTCAGGTATTACACGATTAGACACGTTGTATTTCATAACACTCATTTTCATTTAACTTTGGCTTTTTGACTTAGGGGATACTGGCGATAGCAAGAATTTGTCATTATGTGAGTCAATGGTAAAATCGTGAGCTTCCACGGGTGAAGTTATACATTAGGCCCTCGCGAAATTGATTACCGGTATTAAGCTTGGAATGTGGCATTCCACAGAATTAAACTTCATAGAAATCAAATTTCAGGATATGATCTTGATAGAATTTTGACTTATTCCATTTGAGATTGAAGTTCGGCAGTTTTGGCCTATTAAACATTTTGGCACTCTAATGGAAATAAGCTTCTAAAAGTGTCATGCAGGTAAGAATCTGCTTGAGAAACAAATGCTAAAGGACTGTATTCTTCTTATACAATAAAGATAGCACAATTGCCCACAAATCTCACCAGTTTACATCACATCACAAGTGATGTTGTAGAATGTAGATAATGATATTTTGAAACATCTACATGTGTGTAAAAAAGAAGATGTTGACTTGAATATAATAGCAGATCAAAGGATGCTTTGCTTCAAGGGGAGGGGGCATAATGTAATACTCAAAACATTTGACAATTAAGCAAGCAAAAAATAAAGCAACAGCAACAACAAGAATCAGACAAATGAATGATGCAAAGAAATTGAATGAAGAAATGCATGTACACTGTAGGTTATCAAATTTGGCCATGGGACACATGCCTCAAAGATATTATAAAAGAATTATCCAAGTAATTTGTAATTAATCCCTTAATACGCCACTGCCCAGCAAACACAAAACGTTTTTAAAACGTCTACAGAACGTTCTTATCAGGTTCTGTACGTCTTCGTCCATATTAAACGTTTAAAAAACGTTTATATAACGTCTAAGTTGGGACCTTACATTCGCTGCGGAGCTAGGTCTTTTGAAGACGTTCAGAAAACGTTTTGTGGACGTTACAAATTAAACGTTCCTGGATATGTCCTGTAAAACGTTTACAGAACGTTTTATTCAGACGTATTTTGTTGAATTTATTTTTAATGTCCAAAAAAATATTTCTTAAAAATTACCAGCTGGCGAAATTAGGCCACATGCATACGCATGGGGGGGGGGGGGGGGTCGAGGTATATGGGAGGGGGGGGGGAGGCACGTGCCCCCAACAATTTTGAGGAAAAAAAAATAGAAAACATAAGGTGACATTATTTGAAGAAAAGTAGTGACCCCTTCCCCTCACATATAATGTTTGTGCCCCTCCCCCCCCCCCCCCCCCCAAGCCCAATCATACCGACCGCGCTACGTCATTTATATGCTCCATTCAACCACGTGTATACAAAGTGCGTACGTACATGGAGGGGAGAGGGGGTCAACTGCGGACGCACCGTATATCATCGTACCAATGAATCGTACCCGGCACGGCCGGTGCGGCGCGCTCGCTCCATCCAGAGCTAGCTTGCCGCGTGTTTTAAACTAACTGACGAATTGACTGCGCTGCTTGATGACGTGACTTCGAGATTTCAAATAATCTGATAGACTGCGACACCGAGGTAAGCGTTATTTTAACATTTTGATATCTGTAAGGAATTTAAGCTTTGTTTGATTGATTTTGAAGCATGTAAAATGAAATAAAATATTGATTATTTGCATTAAAACTAAAAGTACGGTAGACTCTATGTCGCATGTGCAGGCCGTTGAAACTCTCATTGCATTGACTGGTATGGTATTGGGTAGGCTAGGCTATGTGCACACATAACTTCAGGAAGCTCCGATGCCGAACAGCGTCGGAGCTTCTTGGAGAAATGGAGTTAGTGCATACATAGCTGCATTACTATCCTGGCTGTCAGGCTGTGTATTAAAAGCTGTGCTATTGATACTCAACATTTCAAACACCACTGTACAAAACTCTTTCACTAAAAATCGGTACTTTAGTGACAATTGATGACACCTAAATAGCAGTAATAAAATACAATTTGTTCAACTTACCGATGTTATTTTGTTAGAAAGAACAATTTAGAAATTCAAATTGTTTGTCTACTGTCAAACTTTGCTTACAGCCGCATCGGCATGATAAGTGCATTTGTGTATTATGTGTGTATTGACTATTCCTTTTGAGCAAATGCTGCCTATTAACATGTAGTGCAGTGCTAGAGGTCAATACGCATAATAGCATTGACTCTTTGCTGGAGTGGGTATGTGCGCATGGCTCATTACATTACATGGTAATCGGATGATTAAAACAGTTGAGTTGTTAACTTTGCTGTCTGGAAAAATCATGGAAAGTTCCCATCGGGATTTAAAATGCAATTTCGTGAAGAAAATAAGTCCCTCGACTACCATCTCATTTCTTGACTTATTTACTCTTCCCTCAATAGCATTTAAAATCCAACGGGAATGGAACATTCCATGCTTTTCCCTCCACCACCATTTAGCAACTTTATATTACCCCACCCCCTATTACAACAGATTTGTTTTTTAGGCAATTGAAATAGCTCCCAAACCACCTTTTTTGTATGGATTTTGTTTTTATAGAAATATCGAGACCTAGTCTAGATCTAGAGTCTATATCTTGTTCTCAATTTCGTCCCTTTAAAAAAATTATTTTTAGTTCAGATGACACATTATTTAAAGAAATTGATTTCCAATAACTTAGATTGACTTAAAGATTGATTTGTTTATTTGTACATACAGGCAACTATGTGAAAGCACAAAAAACATCGCCAGGAAGGCAGAGGACACGTCAAACCTGGTACCGGAAGATGATGCTGTGTAGAAGCGAAAGAGACGTCTTCCCCAGAGATTTAGCAAATCTTCAAGTGATTCCGGAAGTGACGCTGGTAAGTATTTGTCTCTTGATGGTTAGTACTGCTTGGCTCGGCCAGAGACGTATAATTTACATCTTATTTCTCGTTTTCTTCAAAATCCAACAGATGATGAAAACCTAAGATAATTTATTTGATATAGCTAGACCTGCTTTGTGTCCCAGCCATGCAAAATGATGATTAATAGATGTGGCACCATTCCGGCAAAACTGGAAATTAATTTGTAATCTAGGCATAAATTTTGGACAAGAAGTGTGCATTACCCAAAAGTTTGTTCAGTTTATGAGAATTCTTTTCATGTCTTGATATCCCTTTAAACATCTGCAATGTGTCTCTATTTTTCAGATCTTGAATCGGTTCGGACCCAAGAAAACAACATGTACGCGGAGGAACGACTAAGGCTGTGGCAGCGGAGATACCAATGCCGAAACTGAATGCGAAGTCCAAGTCCACATCGCATTTTTCAGTTCCCACCCACAACTCCAGCAAGGGCTCGGGCTTCGGAAAGTAAGTTTTTTTCAGATAGCATTTCACAAACAAAAGTTTCTGATTTTTTTTTTTATCAGAACATAATACTGTAGAGTGTATTAACTAACAAAACAACATTTGCCATTAAAAACTAAGTTGCTACACTAATATACTGTTGGATTGGATAAGAGAGACAGATTATCGCGGCGTACATGTAATTTATTTTATCAACAAGGCATGGGTATAGTTTTCTTACAGAAGAGTCGCTTTTAAATCCTTACAGTATGTATACTTTGTTGGAAGCGCTGCACAGGTGTTGTCTTTGAAGCTGGGTGATATATTCCTGAAGTGACTAAATTGGACAGCTATCAAACATACCTCGCCAAAATATCCTATTCATTTGCTGTCAAACTTTTTAATGACTTGAACTGTTATTATAATGCATTTTATGTGTCTGTTTTTTTCTTCTCAGGCAATTTTCAAGTGCAGGTACTGTGTACGCTGCAGAGGCTGGAGGAAGGGCAGCAGCAGCTGACGCAGTTGGTACAAAAACTGCTTTTGTCCAAACCGGGAGCGGCCATTGAATTTTGTGGAAGACCTGAGGGAGCCGTTTACCGAACCAGTGAACACCAAATTTTCATTCAAGGTAGATTAAGATACCTTCATTCAGGGGCAATGCAACAATCCTAAAACTCATATTGAAACCAAATTTGACCATTTCAGCTAATAATGGAGAAACTTTATCAGCGACATAACAGTTTTGTTGGTGCATCTTTTTGGATTGAATTGCCAACATCCTGTTGAGAATGCAAGACAAAGTTGAAGAGGTCTGTAAATTTACTACTTTTTGTAAGGATGCTGAAACCAATGTATGTGCTGCCAAACTCTCGACACTGTTTATTTGTAACCTTGTCTTCTATTTTCATAGACCCTTAAACTTGAGTATTCATATTTGCCTGTTAATAATTCATATCAACTCATTTCTATCAGTTTATTGTAAATAGCTTTTTGTAGATTGTTCATGTGTTTTGTGTTGATTTTATATTTGAAGTAAGATGCAAGGTCCAATGCAAGGCTTCTGGGAAATCTTGACCTGCCCACTAAATCTTTGGTCGATCAAAAGGACAATTTTTTACACGGATTTAAAGGGGAAATCTACCCTAGAAATTTTACTGCTTCAATCAAACGAGACAAATTTGAACAAAATTTAAAATAAGAAATGGGCAAACTCGGTAAGGAAAACAAATTAAGGAAACTACTCTTTATTACATTTTCTAGTAAATTACTCTCGGCTATTCAATTTGACAATGCTGATGACATCTTGAGTAGCTCTAAATTCACTTTGTACACACAATTTCACATTTTCTAACCCCCATAGTCAAAGCATGTTGTGTAAAAAGCTATTCGTCATTAGTAATCTGAACATACTCCGATCAAAAGCTGTGGAAATGTGTAACTTTAAGGAAAATTTAGAAAATATAAAATTTTGTGTACAAAGTTGATGGATAGCTACTCACAGTTGATGTCATCAGTGTTGCCAATTTGTAGAGCTGAAACGAGTGTAGTTTAGTTTCCATATTTTTTTTCTCCGTACTTTCACTCGAAATGTGACTTCTTAAAATAGTCACATTTTTATCACTTGTAGAAGTTGATGAGAAAGTAAATACATGTACTCTTTTGAATAGTTATAATTTGCACCGGATGATGAAGCTAATCCTGGGTGGAGGCACATAGCTAAATCGGTTATTCACATGTATTTAATGATAATTTCTGACATTTTGTTAAAAGGTTCTGGTGAATTTATTCACATTGATATAGTACACAAAGAAATTCTATGCACTATGTGGTTTTACCAAAGATCAAGACTTATTATAGAAAGATTTCTTAATCATTTGCTGGGGCATCTTTTTGGCATGAATTGCCAGGTTCTGTAAATAACTCAAATTGCTTTTATAAAGTGTGTTACCAAAGTTGCTATATGTGTGCTGCCAAATTCTTGACACTATTCATTTTATCTTGCCTTGTATATTTAGACCCGTGAATATATGAGTATTCATATTTGCCAGTTAATGAGGCATATCTTCAACTCATCTATCATTTTCTTATGTTTTATTTGTAGATTGTTCATATGTTGACACTATTAATTTATATCTTGCCTTGTATATTCATAGAGACATAGACCCGTAAATATATGAGTATTCATATTTGCCAGTTAATGACATATCTTCAACTCATCTATCAGATTATTGTGTATTATTTGTAGATTGTTTATGTGTTATGTATCTATAGTTTTAAAGGGATAGTTTAGTATTGGTCAAACTTAACTTTAAAACCAAAACCTGCACCATCACGGTGCAAAGTAATAATCACAAACGTCCAAGTAAAACCCCTGTTAATATTCAAAATGACCCTTTACTTTCAGTTTATGCATTTAATGTTTGTTAAAATAATAATTAAATATCTATATAAATTGCTTTTTAAAGAACTATTCAGATTTTTTTTCTTCGAAGTAGTCTTCAAGCATTTTTAATATTTTGAATAAAAATATATTTATTTTGATCAAATAACAATTTATTCTTAATATCAGAATTGTATGTTCTTTCGGGGGCACTTCGGGAAATACCAATACTCTTTTTCAAATATAAATGATGTACTGTATTGCCAAGCCTTTGTACATATTTTGTAAATATGTTTGATAATAAATTCATAAAATCAATCAAATACATGTGTGACCTAGCGTTTATTAAAAATTCACTGTATATTGGACGTTCTTAAAAGGTTTTCTGAACGTTCTTAAAACGTTTCCAGGACGTTCTAGACGTTCTTAAAAGGTTTACTGAACGTTTTAAAAACGTTTCCAGGACGTTCTAGACGTTCTTAAAAGGTTTTCTGAACGTTTCCAGGACGTTCTTTAAAGGTTTTCTGAACGTTCTCAAAACGTTTCCAGTACATTCTAGACGTTCTTAAAAGGTTCTCTTGGACGTTCTAGACATTCTTTAAACGTCCTGGAAACGTTCTAGACGTTCCTAAAAGGTTTTCCGGACGTTTTTAAGGTTCTTAAAACGTTCTTAAAACGTCCCAAAGGTCCGACAGGTTTTCTGCAGGTCCTTGCACTTAAAAGCAAATCTTTAAAAGGTTTTTTATTGGTTCTAAAAACGTTTAGAAAACGTTCAAAAAACGTCCATTTGGAACGTTCCAAAAAACGTTTTCAACCTACCACAAATAGACGTTTTTTGAACGTTTTCACAAAACGTTTAGAAAACCAATTTGGAACCTTTTTAGAACGTTCAGAAAACGTTTAATTGTTAGTTGGGTGTACTCACTGATATTGAGAGAGTTTCCAAACATAACAAGAGAGATGATGTTGAACTAAAATGGAATGTTATTTTATCATATTCATACCTCCTTGGTGGTCAGAATATACAGCTCCTCACTATCCTGGTTGATATGTACATCATGTAAGACATTACCTCCAACATCAAAATTGATCGTCTCGTAAAGTCTCCCAGTATTGTCAGGCTGTACATGAATCTGAAAGTTTAACCACAAGATATGACACAATTGAAACATCTTCTTCTTTCTTTGGTTACATAGGAAAATATTCTCCATGAGTTCATCTAGAATTTTTGTAATGACATTTCATAAAAACAAACAAACAAAAAACATGATAACCCTTTGAATCAACAAAACAAGGTGTAGACACAAACAAATAAACACATAAATAAATGTATAAATAAATGCATAAATAAATACGTAAAAAGAGACAGAGAGAGAGAGAGAGGGAAAGAAAGAGAGAAAGAAAGAAAGAAGAAAGAAAGAAAGAATTAATAGACATTTATGATTTTGTACAACTATTAGTGTTCAACCTTTCTATTTTGTCAATATTTTACATACCGGTAGTTATCTTTCTAGGTCTATGTATTAGGTAAATTGTCGTCATCACTCTCTCAAAATTTTGTTCAATTAAAAGGCCTTAAACTATGATATATGTATACATATAAAAAAAATAAAAAAAATAAAACAGGAATACCGTAGTCCGTGTCTCAATCATGATTGGTTTTGTTGGTGACATTTTGGCCTGTTATTCATCATTTTAGCTTCAATAAAACAAAGCGATATGTAATTTGCAACAAGTTAATAGTGGTACCATGAGAGGAATGTGTTAAAAACGAGGAAACTGAGGAATTAACGGACCGTTTCAACTTTTGTATTGAGCCATGTGGTAAAATTCTTATCTTCAGCCCCACTAACTCAATATTTTGTTGTAACTCATGTGTAATGTGTGCAAAGTAGTGGATCTGTGACTCTACTCTGGGCTTTGTGTATGCAGCTATTGTATTTATACTTCAATCTCTACTTCACCTCTACTTCTACTTCTACTATCGACCTATTGCAACTATGGCTGACAAAACAAGATCGGCTAGGGAGAAGAAGGAAACTGCCTCTCTCATTCAGGCAGTCATGACTGATATACTTCATGATGAGAAATTTATGCATCTAGTCTCAGCACATGTTGACTCAAGTCTAGCTAAATTTCAAAAACAGATTGATGAGCAAGCAGCCATGATTCTTCATCTTCAGGATGCTTCCACCGAGAGGGAGAGAAAGCTTGAGGAGTCAAGAGGAAGGCAGGAGGCAAGGATCCTTGACCTTGAGATTTCTGAAGAGAGAAATAAAAAGGAAATCAAGCTGTTGAAGGAAGCCATGATGGCACAGGTCAACAGTTTAGTATGCTGAGAAGGGATGTAAACTCCCAAGAGCAATACAGTAGGAGAAACTCTCTCAGATTTTTTGGTATCCCCGAGGTTGAAGGGGTGCCCTCAGATGAAGTTATAGTTGAACTTGTCAACACCTCCCTCGGCGTTCACCTTCAGAAGGGGGACATAGACCACATCCAACGGGTGAATTCCGCTGTTAAGCCAAATGCTCCAAAGAGTCCGAGCACAATTATCGTCAAGTTCCTGTCGTTCAGGAAGAGGAACGAGGTCCTTGGAAGTCGACGCAAGCTCGCGGGTACGAGAAAATCCATCCAGGAGGACCTCACCCGCGATAATGCCAAGCTCCTCAAGATGACCCGTGACCATCAACGGGTGAAAACTGCTTGGACACGGGATGGTCGAGTCATCGCCTTGTTGCCAGCAACCGATGGCAAAGAAATTAAGAAAACCATCTTTTCTGAAGCGGACTTGGCCAGGCTCTAAATTCAACCTTTGTCTAATAACTTGATAGCTCTTGCCACATGATACTTTAAACATCTCTTTTTATTTACTAAACTATTGGTACTGTCTTTTTCATATGAATTGTCTTTTAACTTATCTGCGCAATGTATCCTGTGCGCAATTATATATATGTTTTCCATTATGTTCTTTTTTGTCTTCCTTTCCCTGTTTATACCTTCCTTTTTCCTCTCCAATTTGCTGTCTCATATTCTATATGTCTCAAGTGTTCATCTTTCTAGTTGTATTTAAGTTAGCTAGCCGTTTCCTTATGTCTATGTTATCAGTACTCGTGTTTATCTTGTCACCTATCTTGACCGATCATGGCTCAAATAGATGACCAAAATATTTGCAATTTTCTTGAAGCTAGCTTGAGTGATATCAGTGACAGCATTGAAAATATTTCTTTAAGATGTAATTATTCTACAGAACAACAGTTCTTCGAGTCAGTTAAAAATGCCACAGATAAAGAGCTTTCCGGCTTCTCCATTTTAATATCCGCAGCATGAGTAAAAAATTTGAACATGTGACATCATTTGTGAACAAAATCAGCTCAGGCTTAACTGCCATTGGTGTCACTGAAACTTGGTTCACCAATGAAAATTACGCAAATTTGTTTGTTATTCCAGTTTATAACTTGTTAAGCAATAGTATAGTAGGCAGACGTGGTGGTGGTGTTGCTCTTTATGTTCCATCTGGGCTCGATTATCGAGTATGTCACGAACTTAATGTCATGACTGAAAATCTAGAAGCTTTATTTGTTGAAGTGTTTATTTCTGGTAAAAATAATATCGTGATTGGAGTCGTGTACAGACCTCCCAATGGTATTTTGAACATTTTTTTAGACGAAATGCAGAGAGCTTTGGAAAGCCAGTCACTCAATAGTAAATCCTTATTTTTGGTTGGAGATTATGATATAAACCTTTTACAGGACAATGTTGATGCTCATGTTGATGATTTCCTGAATTTGTTGTTGTCGTTTTCTTTGTTGCCCTTGATAACAAAACCAACAAGAGTAACTGAATCCTCTGCTACTCTAATTGACAATATCTTTAGTAACTTACAACCTTTTCCTTTATCTACTATTGTTGTGTCAGACTTGTCTGACCATTTTCCTGTGTATACTACAATTCCTTTGGGAAAAAACCCCGTAGTCACCCAAAAGAATATTTATGTTAGAAGAAACACCCCAGAAAATATAAATCAGTTTAAAGAGGCATTATTGGCGACAAACTGGAGTGATGTTCTTTTAAATCAGTGTGATGAGAGTGCCTTTGATATTTTCATGAATAGATTTTTATCGTTGTATGATGCTAATATTCCAGTAGTAAAGAGTAAAAACAACCGTAGAAAAACCCCACGTTTGCCGTGGGTCACCAATGCTATGCTGAAATCAATAAATAAGAAAAATGAGCTGTTTTATAAGTATAGGAAAGCAGGGACGGAAGCTCTAAAAAAGAAATATTCCGTTTACAGAAATACTCTGACTTCTCAGCTGCGTGCAGCCAAAAAACAATACTATTTTGCACAGTTTCAAGCAACTTACAATAATATCAAGGGCACGTGGAAGGTGATAAGAAAGGTATTTCAAAAAACATCTAAAGCAACAAGTATATTACAAATGAATATAGATGACCAAATGGTTGAAGATAAAAATATTATAGTGGAGAAGTTTAATGAATATTTTTGTAATATTGGTCCGAATCTGAAAAAAAATATTCCAAATAGTCAAACTGATTTTCATGATTACTTAGGAGAACCTAACATGCAAACTTTATTTCTGGTGCCCACCAATGACGAAGAATTGCATGGTATTGTTAAAGCCCTCAAGAACAAGAAAAGTCCTGGGTATGATCATATTGGGAACGAACTTATTAAGCAAGTTATTGTCGGTATCCTTCAACCACTAGTTCATATTTTTAATTTGTCTATGTCAAGCGGAGTTGTACCGATAAACATGAAGATCGCAAAAGTTGTACCAATTTTTAAAAAAGGTGACTCTCAATTACTGACAAATTATCGTCCGATTTCTTTGTTAACATGTTTTTCAAAAATTCTGGAAAAAATTATTTATGTAAGAACTATAACATTTAAAAAAAAAACATATGTCTTCAGTAATTATCAGTTTGGTTTTCGGGAGAAGCATACAACAATCCATGCAATTTTACACCTCATAGATAAACTTGCTTCTGCCTTAGATAGTCGCTTACACACCATCGGTACATTTTTAGACTTTTCCAAGGCCTTTGATACAGTAGACCATGAAATTCTCTTAAGTAAATTATGTCACTATGGTGTCAGGGGATTGGTTTCGAAGTTATCTTACTGATAGAAAGCAATATGTGTCCTTAAATGGAATTGACTCTTGCCCCCAAAAAGTAACATGTGGCGTTTCCCAGGGCTCCATTTTGGGACCACTTTTATTCATCTTGTATATTAATGATTTTCAACGCTCATCAAGTGTATTATCATTCATATTTTTTGCTGATGAATCAAGTGTATTTTTTTCTCATAAATGTCCACAAATATTGTTGAAAACTGTTAATGAAGAGTTTCGAAATGTTATGAAGTGGATTAATGCTAATAAGTTATCCTTGAATCTTCAGAAAACTAATTATATACTGTTCAGTAATTCAGTTAATATTTTGCCAGGCGAAGTGGCATTTAATAATAACCCAATTGAGAGAGTAACTTCAACAAAATTTCTTGGGATATACATAGATGAGAAACTGAACTGGAAAACTCACGTGGACAAATTAAGTAAAGTGGTGTCAAAAAATACTGGTGTTATTTATAGGTTGAGATCATGTATACCTCAAGAGGTATTGTTCATTTTGTACTCTACTCTTATTTTATCATATATTAATTATGGTATGTTGGCATGGGGCAAATCATCCAAAACTCAAATCCACAGGCTTTTTGTTGTGCAGAAGCGGGTTATTAGAATAATTTGTAAAGCAAATTATCGTGCACATACGAATCTACTTTATTATGAAAACGGTATTCTAAAACTAGAAGATCTCTATTCAATGCAACTTGGAATGCTCATGTTTAGCATTCACACTGGGGACCTCCCTCCTGCCCTTGCTCAAATCTTTAGAAGAAATAACCAAATTCACAGCTACAATATTAGACAGGCTTCTGCTCTCCATTTACCATATGCAAGGACAACATTCACTCTGAAAACTCTAATTTCCACTGGCCCCAGGTTCTGGAATTCACTTGATACTACTATAACAAATGCTTCAAGTATCTCAGTTTTTAAACGTAGACTTAAGTCATATTTGCTTCACAAGTATGTCGATGACACATTAATGTGTTATCAATCTTTATTTATTGTGTATTGTAGCATATTTAACTCTAATCTCGATCTATTTTTCGTTATTTCTGACTTTGACATAATCCCCTTTATCCCTTTTCTTTTTTCTTCTTCTTTCCCATCTGTACATATACCATATATTCCTACTTGTCGTTCTTGACCTCTGCACTCAGAGAGCAATAACTCATTGATGTCTCGATTTGGTGTCAGCTTGGGTTTGTCCGTATTAAATCGCCCTCCCACGGGTGGGTTGATTTTTGCTCATATAATACATTTTTTCCACACACACGGTGAGTTTGTTAGCTCACCCGGTGTGATGGGGATGTGCGCATCTTCGGGTATACTTGCTGTAGTCATCCATGCTGTGGTCGATGCATCGTTGGGTAGTTGTTCTCTGAGAGTATTTTGTAAATCGTTTTATATATTTGCAATGACGAACCTTCGTCATTGCCTTGTTTTCGTTCACATTCTGCCCCATTAATATTCTTATCGTCCAAAAATCCCATTCGTTTTGCACGTAGTGCTTGTCCTTCCTAGTTAGGTACTTTCCTCAAGTCCTTTTTCCTTTCAAATTTCGTAGGCATCATCTCAAGCATCTCATCAAGGTCACCTACTTTTTCGATTTTCGAAATCACTCATGCATGACCGTCCAGGTGCCATTTTGTCTGTTTCTGGTCCATTTTAAGGCCTTTCTTTCTTCCTTCCTATCTCCACTATCCTAGATCCTACAAATTTCTAACAAATTCCTCTAGATAGTCTAAGAGATGTTCTTTCATCTGCGACGAATAACCTGCCCTTCAAAATGCCATCTTCGTACTCAAAATTCGAATCTGAAACCGACTCCGTCAAAAATCTCTCAAATTCTTGAAAAATGGACCCCTAAAAATCTAAAACTGCCATAACTTTCTCATATAAATTCCGTTTTGTATTTAAATCTCACAGTATCTTAATCTTAAAATTGCACATAGCCATGCCAAATTTCACGCTCCAATGGCTTTGCACAACATAAATAGCGCCCTCTAAAGTTCTGGGAATTGGCTTTCTCTCTGTGGCCGTATCTCCATAATGGCTTGGGAAACCCGTACCCTTTTTTGGATTTAGATACTTGAAGATATGCCCTTTCCAGCCATATACAAAATTATATACCCTATCACTGACCAAATTTGAGAAAAATGCCTTCCAAATTCGCCATTTTCAAGAAAATTCCGAAATAACTTCAACTTGCTCTAAAATGGCTATCTGTATACCTTCATCTATGAAACTTGACAGAAACAAGTATCCATATACGTGACAACTGTTTGCAAATTTTTGTAAAATTCGAATATGTCAGCGCAAAGTTATCGCCAAAAATTATGAATTTACTATGCATTACGTAATAGCGCGTTTGATGCGTGCAATACATTGCGCGCAGATAACAATGGTGTCAAACTGACCGCAATGAAGTGCCCTTTCGAATGATACCAAGTATAGTATATGTTCACACAGAAAATTGTGAGTAAATCGCATTTGAACAAAGGTCACTACACGAATACCGCCGAGTTTCCGCCCGAATCTAACACGTATCGGCTATGACGTCATTTTTTCAGACTGCTTTTCGCCCCTTAAACGTCTTTTTTTTTCCTTGAAAATTTGCAGTGACATGCCGAGTTCCAATACGCAGGGCACCTCTTGGCCGGATTTTTGAAATTCGTCAATGGGGCCATTTAAGACGCCATTTTGTCCTATAAATCTATTTTACATCACGTGTTTCGATAGGATTATCATGGGAAAAAAGAGAGTGGTTTACAATAACAACCATGAAATTCTCTTTCTAATGATACCAAATACGGCCCATAAAGAGACATAAAGAGAGAGAGAAAAAACAATTTAACTCCGGTCATAATACAGATCCTGTACGTTTTCCGCTCATGCATTACACGCATTGTCTATGGGGCATATCGGGTTCACGCTTTTGACCCCCAGAACGATCTTTATTGCAATGACGAACATGCACCAAATCCCCTTGGTTTTTGCACGCAGTGCTTGCGAGCCCTTTCCACGTCCTTTCCCATATCCCAATTTCTTTCAAACTTCGTAGGCATAGTCACTACCATCCCATCAAGGTCACTGTTGAGGCCTTTCTTTCGCCCTACCTATCTCAAATATCACAGAAGCTACAGACTTCGTACAAATTGCTCTGGATAGGGCGAGAGAAGCTCTTTCGTTTGACACGTAGAAAACATGGCGTCATTGCACGCACATCGTTGTGACACGATTGCATTTCTAGTCCATATTTGTTGTTGTATTAAAAAATCAGTTATTTTTGTCACATCATATGAGGGGGCCTTAACTTAACAAGCTGTGCTTCAACCAAGGTCTCCTCGTCTTTCTTTATTCTACATTGTACTGTTATGATTATACTTGTACTGTTATGATTATATTTTGTCACATGTGTTTTCTGGAAGACAAATAAACTTGATACTTGATGATACTTGATACATATACATGTACTCCTTCGTAGAACAATTTTTTGCTTTGTAACTGCTCTGGATAGGATAGGAGTGGAACTGCAATATTTGGCGACACATAGATTGGTTCTTGAAACAAGGAAATAGATTGGTTCTTGAAACAAGGAAATAGACTATGATCCTGTTCATCTTTTGAATGTAATCATCAAGAGCTGTTTACTTGCAATCCACTGTGTTTATGTATGACAGGATTTACAAAAACAAAGGAGAATATAGGGTGTATAGGATCTCATCTTGCAATTATTTTTTACATACTCTACAAGAGAAAAAAACTTAAAATTAAGGAGAGTAATGATTGGTTTAATTTTTCTTTTTTTTTGGTTCAAGTATCCCCCAGTTTCATACTCAGAAAAGAAATGTCAGTTGCTTTGTTATCACAACATCTCTTTCACTGTTATACTGTGTCATAGTACTTCACAGTGAGTACTTTGGTGGACATATCCCATAAAGTATCAAGTATTGAGGTGTTACAAACATGAATTAACATGAAATTAATGATCTAACATCATTATTTGGTCTTAGCCAAAGTCTCTTACAATTATTAGATGCCTTTTGGGCTAAAACCTCATAATACATACATGTATATATGTACAAAATATTAAGAATATTAAAAGTATAATAAATATAAAATATATACAATATATATATGTATATATTCATGTAGTTGGACTTACCCATGGGCATCGAGTACATAACCTTTATGTACACGATATGCTCTGTTAATGATCTACACATCACTGTTAGCCCACAGAGTTATTTGAATATCACCTATCGTAAAAGAATCATGACTGACACTGTATAATGATGAAATAAGTTTGTATTTAATACAGTACATGCTTTTTTCTTCTTCTTAATATTATGTTGAAATCTTTTACCAAATGCACATGAAACTTGTATACTAAACTTAATAAAAATAAGAAAGAAATTGAATTAAGTAATATTACCTTGCTGAGAGTAGCAGTTGATGTTGTTGAGGTGGTAACCAAGGCAACAATTTCATTTTCTTTATTAAGGGTGACGATAGAGGAATGTTGTCCAGGAAGATCTGCTGCAAGAGGGTTTCCAATAAGGGGAGTTGTAGCCTGTGCATATTTGTATAAACTGGTACTGCCTTCCCTGCTGTCACACTGAAGATTTGCCTCAATAGTTTCTTTAGTGATGGACTGGCGATAACAAAATTACATATATGTACATATAATTAAAAACAAAATAATTAACTGAAACAAGACAAATGCGACTATTTCCTTGAAATGCCTCAGCTGAAATTCAAGGCTTGAATCACTCTTGAAATATCACGGTGATAACAAATATAGCCTAATCTACACCTAATTACAAGTAAACTTATTGTTACAACCTGTGACCTATGACCTGACAATCTCAAAATCTGATCATTTCTCTCCCTCATTGGTGCTCGGCCCTCCCCCCTCCCACTCAGTGTTATTTAGGGTAGGGGTATGCATGTTCCCTCCCTTTGAAAACACCCCCCCCCCCCCCTAAGTCCGGTGTGTAAAGTCGATACGGGCCGATTTTGTGTGTATTACGAGCCGGACTTTGTTGCATGAAAAATACCCCTTTAACAGATTTTGGGAACATGAATGCGGTCCCTTCGTTCCCGGAGTGGGGGGGGGGGGGGGGGGGGGCGGGGCGGAATTTGGTGAAGCAGCTGTGATTACACAACCTCCTCCCTCCACAAATGGCAGTAATCATGGAAGAATCCTGGATCGATGAACAGGCTTAGACCTACAACATCGTGTATTAAAGTAAAGTAAAGTAAAGATAACAAATTGTAACTAGAAATGCAATCGTGTCACAACGATGTGCGTGCAATGACGCCATGTTTCTACGTGTCAAACGAATGAGCTTCTCTCGGACTATCCAGAGCAATTCGTACGAAGTCTGTAGCTTATGTGATATTGGAGATAGGTAGGGCGAAAGAAAGGCCTTAACAGTGACCTTGATGGGATGGTAGTGGCTATGCCTACGAAGTTTGAAAGAAATTGGGATAGGGAAAGAACCTAGAAAGGGCTCGCAAGCAATGCATGCAAAAACCAACGGGATTTGGTGCATGTTCGTCATTGCAATAAAGATCGTTCTGGGAGCCAAAAGCGTGAACCCGATATGTCCCATAGACAATGCGTGTAATGCATGGGCGGAAAACGTACAGGATCTGTATTATGACCCGAGTTAAATTGTTTTTTCTCTCTCTCTTGATGTCTCTTAATGGGCCGTATTTGGTATCATTGGAAAGAGAATTTCATGGTTGTTATTGTAAACCACTCTCTTTTTTTCTATGAGAAACCAATCGAAACACGTGATGTAAAATAGATTTATAGTACAAAATGGCGTCTTTAATGGCCCCCTTGACCAATTTCAAAAATCCGGCCACGAGGTGCCCTGCGTACTGCAACTCTTAATGTCACTGCAAAATTTTAAGAAAAAAAAAGGATGTTTAGGGGGCGAAAAAAAAGTCTGAGAAATGACGTCTTAGCCGATACGTGTTATAATATTGGGCGGAAAGCGTATAGTGACCCTTATTCAAATGTGATTTACTCAAAATTTTCTATGTGAACATATACCATACTTGGGATCATTCGAAAGGGCACTTCATTGCGGTCAGTTTAACACCATTGTCATCTGCGCGCAATGTACTGCACGCATTATAGGCGCTATTACGTAATGCATAGCAAATTCATCATTTTTGGCGATAACTTTGTGCTGACATATTAAAATTTTACTAAACTTGGCAGACAGTTGTCACTTATATGGATACATATATCTGCCAAGTTTCATTGATATAGGTATAAAGATCGCTATTTTAGAGCAAGTTGAAGTTATTTTGGAATTTTCTCGAAAATGGGGAATTTGGAGGGCATTTTTCTCAAATTTGGTCAGTGTTAGGGTATATAATTTTGTATATGGCTGGAAAGGGCATATCTTCAAGTATCTAAATCCAAAAAAGGGTACGGGTTTGCCAAGCCATTATGGAGATACGGCCACAGAAAGAAAGCCAATTCCCAGAACTTTAGAGGGCGCTATTTATGTTTTGCATGGACATTGGAGCATGAAATTTGGCATGGCTATGTGCAATTATGAGATAAGGATAATGTAAGATTTAAACACAAAACGGAATTTATATGAGAAAGTTAGGGCAGTTTTAGATTTTTAGGGGTCCATTTTTCAAGAATTTGAGAGATTTTTGACGGAGTCAGTTTCAGATTTAAATTTTGAGTACGAAGATGGCATTTTAAAGGTCAAGTCATGCGTCGCAGATGAAAGAACATCTCTCAGACTATCTAGAGGAATTTGTTAGAAGTTTGTAGGATCTAGGATAGTGGAGATGAGAAGGAAGAAAGAAAGGCCTTAAAATGGACCAGAAACGGACAAAATGGCGTCTGGACGGTTATGCATGAGTGATTTCAAAAATCGAAAAAGTAGGTGACCTTGATGAGATGCTAGAGACTATGCCTATGAAATTTGAAATGAAAAGGACATGAGGAAAGCACCTAACTAGGAATAACAAACACTACGTGCAAAACGAATGTGATTTTTGGACGATAAGAATATTAATGGGGCAGAATGTGAACGAAAACAAGGCAATGACGAAGGTTCGTCATTGCAACTAGAAATGCAATCGTGTCAGAACGATGTGCGTGCAATGACGCCGTGTTTCTACGTGTAAAACGAAAGAGCTTCTCTCGGACTATCCAGAGCAATTTGCACGAAGTCTGTAGCTTCTGTGATATTGGAGATAGGTAGGGCGAAAGAAAGGCATCAACAGTGACCTTGATGGGATGGTACTATGCCTACGAAGTTTGAAAGAAAATGGGATAGGGGAAAGAACCTAGAAAGGGCTCGCAAGCACTGCGTGCACAAACCAAAGGGATTTGGTGCATGTTTGACATTGCAATCAAGTTCGTTCTGGGGGCCAAAAGCGTAAACCAGATATGCCCCATAGACAATGCGTGTAATGAATGGGCGGAAAACGTGCAGGATCTGTATTATGGCCGGAGTTAAATTGTTTTTTCTCTCTCTCTTTACGTCTCTTTATGGGCCGTATTTGGTATCATTAGAAAGAGAATTTCATGGTTGTTATTGTAAACTACTCTCTTTTTTTCTATGATAATCCTATCGAAACACGTGATGTAAAATAGATGTATAGGACAAAATGGCGTCTTAAATTGCCCCCTTGACCAATTTCAAAATTCCGGCCAAGAGGTGCCCTGCGTATTGGGACTCGGCATGTCACTGCAAATTTTCAAGGGAAAAAAAGGACGTTTAAGGGGCGAAAAGCAGTCTGAAAAAATGACGTCATAGCCGAAACGTGTTAGGTTCGGGCGGAAACTCGGCGGAATTCGTGTAGTGATCTTTCTTCAAATGCG
Source organism: Strongylocentrotus droebachiensis (assembly GCA_035222895.1). Taxonomy (NCBI): domain Eukaryota; kingdom Metazoa; phylum Echinodermata; class Echinoidea; order Camarodonta; family Strongylocentrotidae; genus Strongylocentrotus; species Strongylocentrotus droebachiensis. The sequence goes on along the minus strand of JAVYIG010010945.1, from coordinate 38,760 downwards.
ATTTACTCACAATTTTCTGTGTGAACATATATAATACTTGGTATCATCCGAAAGGGCACTTCATTGCGGTCAGTTTGACACCATTGTTAACTGCGCGCAATGTATTGCGCGCATTGAACGCGCTATTACGTAATGCATAGTAAATTCATCATTTTTGGCGATAACTTTGCGCTGACATATTCGAATTTTACCAAACTTGGTAAACAGTTGTCACATATATGGATACATATGTCTGCAAAGTTTCATTGATGTAGGTATAACGATCGCCATTTTAGAGCAAGTTGAAGTTATTTCTCAATTTTCTTGGAAATGGCGAATTTGGAGGGCAATTTTCTCAAATTTGGTCAGTGATAGGGTATATAATTTTGTATATGGCTGGAAAGGGCATATCTTCAAGTATCTAAATCCAAAAAAGGGTACGGGTTTGCCAAGCCATTATGGAGATACGGCCACAGACAGAAAGCCGATTCCCAGAACTTTAGAGGGCGCTATTTATGTTGTGCAAAGCCATTGGAGCGTGAAATTTGGCATGGCTATGTGCAATTATGAGATAAAGATACTGTGAGATTTAAATACAAAACGGAATTTATATGAGAAAGTTATGGCAGTTTTAGATTATTTAGGGGTCCATTTTTCAAGAACTTGAGAGATTTTTGACGGAGTCGGTTTTAGATTTGAATTTCGAGTATGAAGACGGCATTTTGAAGGTCAAGTCATACGTCGCAGATGAAAGAACATCTCTCAGACTATCTAGAGGAATTTGTTAGAAGTTTGTAGGATCTAGGATAGTGGAGATAGGAAGGAAGATATAAAGGCCTTAAAATGGACCAGAAACGGACAAAATGGCGCCTGGACGGTCATGCATGAGTGATTTCGAAAATCGAAAAAGTAGGTGACCTTGATGAGATGCTAGAGATGATGCCTACGAAATTTGAAAGGAAAAGGACTTAAGGAAAGTACCTAACCAGGAATAACAAGCACTACGTGCAAAACGAAAGGGATTTTTGGACGATAAGGATAAGGATAAGGACTAGAAATGCAATCGTGTCACAACGATGTGCGTGCAATGACGCCATGTTTCTACGTGTCAAACGAAGGAGCTACTCTCGGACTATCCAGAGCAATATGTAAGAAGTCTGTAGCTTCTGTGATAGTGGAGATAGTTAGGGCGAAAGAAAGGTCACCAAAACGGCCCGAAACTGAAACTAGAAATGCAATCGTGTCACAACGATGTGCGTGCAATTACGCCATGTTTCTACGTGTCAAACGAAGGAGCTACTCTCGGACTATCCAGAGCATCATGTAAGAAGTCTGTAGCTTTTGTGATAGTGGAGATAGTTAGGGCGAAACAAAGGTCATCCAAACGGCCCGAAACAGAAAAAATGGTGCCTGCATGGACGGTCACGCATGACGGTTTCCGGAGAACAAATATATCAGTGACCTTGAAGGAATGCTAGAGACTACGCCTACGAATTTTGAAGAGAATTGGAGTAGAGGAAAGGATCTAGAAAGGGCTCGCAAGCACTGCGTGCAAAACCAATAGGATTTGGTGCATGATGAACATGTTGCGACGCGTGCTTTGGCATGAACGGCCGCCCATACTAACACAACCGAATGACAGTCTTAAAAAATGACGTCATAGCCGATACGTGTTATAATTGGGCGGAAACTCGGCGGAATTCGTATAGTGACCCTTGTTCAAATGTGATTTACTCACAATTTTCTGTGTAAACATATACCATACTTGGTATCATTCGAAAGGGCACTTCATTGCGGTCAGTTTGACACCATTTTCATCTGCGCACAATGTATTGCACGCATTAAACACGCTATCATGTAATGCATAGTAAATACATCATTTTTGGCGATAACTTTGCGCTGACATAATCGAATTTTACCAAACTTGGCAGACAGTTGTCACGTGTTACGAGTGGTTTCCTCTACCCGTTGTCCCTAGGTCCTTTGTTCCACAACAACAGATTACACAACACAAAGTGGTTAGATTTCAGAGGCTGATCTTCATTATTGAGCTTCGTTCTTCAACTCCAAAACTAGACTAACTCGTCCTCAGACGGTTGGTACAAAGTATCTAGATTCGGTCGATACACCCATCACACTCCCCCTCATAAATTAGCACTTATACCAGTAGGAGAAGTGCTATAAAAACATTTATTTTTCAATGTTGTTTCAGCAACTGCTGTAAGAATACAAAAACCTGAAAGTATTTATAAGTATGAGGTTTTTGTAGATTTAGAAATCTGATAAACAAGTCAGCTTGTAAAACTATACAGTACCAGCATGCAAATGGTATCACAGTGTTGTCTAGTGGTTTTTGTTCATACAATAAAATTGAGTATGAACAGCTATAAGTAAAAACATTAACCATTCTTTTATCATCCTGCTATATCATTTTCATCACTGACTTTTGCATATATCAGAAGTCATTTGTACTAAACATAAAACAAATACAATTCAAATCGCAGAGAAGTTCACCTTAAATGACCTATCAATATCAATATGTCTTCATGCTTCTTTGCAACTTTGAATCTAAACATATTTCTTTGCATAAAAATAATAATTAGCAAACTTCAGCAACATTAAACCTGTCTGAAAGATAATATAATATAGCCTTCACGTCAGTTGTAGAAACATGTTACTATTAATCTGAAGTTTTGCATTGTAGTGTAAAACCATATCATCTGTGTTGGTTGAGTATTGAATATCTTCAAGAATATTTTTGATTACTTTTAATATATAACCAAAAATATGGTAAAACACCAAAATTCTTTTTTGTTTCAAAATTCTTTCTTTCAATATTTATCCTGCCTTGGATAAAACATATCAATCAATTTACTGTTTCTGTTTTCATATATATGCATGCACAGACAAAATGATAACGTACTAGTCTTTCTAGTTCCTTGTGTTTGTACCAAAAGGGTTTTAACACAATAATATTATCATGCATGTTCAAATTCGTCAACGAATACGATAAGCATATCACATACATATATACACTGGTTTACAGACATCTGGAAAGCAAACATAAGAAAAATACATTTTTCTTTGAGTCCAATAAACAGTTTCATGAGTCCAATCAGTCTATGCTCACAATGCTTTGTGATTATTAAAGAAACCATCAAAGTTAAAAGTTCTGGTTTCCTTTCTCACATTGAATTCCAGTGAATTCACCAATGTTCAACTGTTCAAGAATGATGCTTCACTGTAAGTGTTCAACTGTTAGTGTTCAAGAAATATGGTTCACACAAGGGTTGTTCACTTTTCCATGTGAATATATCAATTTGATGCTCACTTCAGTCCAAAGATCACACACAAGATAAAGCGTCCGCAATAACATTGTCCTTTCCTGGCACATGTAGAATGTCCAAGTTGTATTCTTGGAGCAGCAAACTCCATCGCGTCAGTCTTTGGTTCTTGTTTTTCATTCTGTTGAGGAATGTCAGGGGATTATGATCAGTTAATACCCTCACTGGATGTTGAGATCCACTGACATACACGTCGACATGTCGAAGTGCAAGTATCAAAGTCAATGTTTCTTTTTCCACAGTTTCTTTGAGAAGAATGATATGGGTCTGTCGATACCTTCAGCGTCTGCTTGAGTAAGAACTGCACCAGCACCCACATCACTCGCGTCCACCATCATGCTGAACGGCTGGTTGAAATCCGGAGCCATCAGTACCAGATTGCTAGATAAAAGGGCTTTCGCCTGGTTGAAAGCACTCTCGCAGTCGATTTCCTTTTCAAGATTTTTCAGTTTTGTTGGGTTTGCACGATATGGTGCCTGTTTGATTGGGGTTGGATCACCCACATCAACATCATGCTCAACAGCATCAGTACGAGAGGGAACATCAGCAAATAACTGTGGATATTCACTCAACAGCTCTTTCACATCACTCCTCTCCTTCACAGATAAGTGTGTTAGTTTGTTATCGATGTGTGCTAGAACCTCTGAATTTTTCAATCTCACACATGGGTTCTCTCTCTCAATCTTGCACACTTCTTTCTCAACTTCACACTTTGAGCCACATTCAACACTCAATACTGGTTGTGCTTTATTCTCGTCATCTCTTCGGATATATGTCGTCGCAGCGCACATTATCGTCAATATTGAGTATTCATTACCTGCCTTTGTCTTTGGCAGAGGACCTACACAATCTACTATGATCCTAGAAAATGGCTCATCGAACGCCGGTATTGGCTTCAATGGTGCTGCCGGTATTTTCTGATTCGGTTTACCTACAACTTGACATGCGTGGCAACTTCTGCAAAAATTTGCAACATCTTTTTGCACACCTGGCCAAAAGAAATGAGAAAGAATTTTCTCCTGGGTTTTGTGAACCCCTAAATGACCTGCAAGTGGAGCTTCATGAGCAAGGCTAATTATGTCCTGCCTGTATGTAGAAGGGACTACGATTTGGTGGACTTCTTTCCACACCTCATCTGCAGGGACATCTGCTGGCCCCCACTTTCTCATTAGCACACCTGCTTTCTTGTAATAACAAACAGGCACAGTCAATGCCTCCTCCTCAGAAACAGCTCTCTCATTCAAAGAAATCAACTGAGGATCTGTCTGTTGCTCCTTTAGCAACTTACTCTTGTTCAAAGATAGTGGTTCAGATTTTTCACTATTTCCTACACTATGAACCTTTCTCGCACTCTCATTCACATTGGAATCAGACTCATCCTCAACCAAACGACAAAAGAAAGAATTTCCTAAGTCAATATCTATCTCATTAGACTTCTTCTCTGACTCAACTTTCTTAGCCATTGAACGAGTTACAGCACATGCTGGGAACACTACTGGAAATTCTGCAACCAACTCATCTGTCTCAGAACTTTCACAAGGACTCGAACTTACTACTGGACATGACACGACTCTATCACCAGCGAGATCATTTCCTAATATGATGGACACCCCTTCCACAGGAAGTGATGGTCTAACTGCCATCTTCACCATACCAGAAACAAGGTCTGACTTCAAGTCTACCACATGAAGGGGTGCCTCCACAAAGCCGTCTCCAATGCCTTTGAGCAAAACACTAGCACCAACAGAAGAACTACCACAAAAGGGCAACACACTTTTCAAAATCAAGGACTGCGAAGCACCAGTATCCCGCAACACTTTCACTTTTCTTGCTACATCACTCTCTGGTATAGACACATATCCTACAGACACAAACGGTTCATACTCTTTCTGAATTTTTTCCATGTTCGCTGGTACAATTCTACTTTGTGAGTTTGACACAATTTGCACAAATGCATTAGGATGTGCACTAGATTCCTGTTTCTTAGCCTGAAGTGAAGGACACTTTGACTTTATGTGCCCATACTGTTTGCAAGCATAGCACATTCTCTCCTCTGTTACCTGTCCTTGCTGGGACTGCGGTTTTATTTCATCTTTTTCTTGTGATGAACTAGTTTTCTGGCTTTGGCTCCAGTTACTGTTTTTCTTAGGTTCTACGCTCACTTTGTTTGACATTTTGTGTGTGAGCACGTAATCATCCGCAATTCTTGCTGCTTCATCCAGCGAATCGACGCGCTGCTCCTCGAGATGTATACGAACATCCAGTCGCACGCTGCGCTTGTATTCCTCAAGTAGAAGAATTTCACGCAATTTATCATAATCATGATCTACATGGAGAGATGAGCTCCATCTGTCAAACAATTGCTCTTTTTGTTTTGAAAACTCCATATGAGTTTGCGATTCTTCCTTTCGCGCTTTGCGAAATCGCTGCCTGTACGCTTCGGGTACAAGTTCGTAAGCTTTTAGCACGCTCGATTTTACTTTATCGTAATCCGACACGTCAGCCATCGACATTGCTAAGTAGGCATCCCTAGCCTTACCGCTAAACTTACTCTGAATCAGGTGAGCCCACATTTCCCTAGGCCACCCCATGCTTTGAGCTAATTTCTCAAAGTGTGGAAAGTACTTTTCCACCCCTTCCTCTTCGAATGGAGGGACCATTCTGACATGCTTTGCAACATCAAAATGCCTATCAGCATTTCTGCTCTCTTTTCTGTTTACAGCAACAAGTTTCTCCCTCTCCAACTCTACTCTTGCCCTCTCTAATTCTAGCTCCTTTATCCTCACTTCATCCGAAACTGAAGACCTACGCTGAGAATTTAATTCAGGAGACCGAGACCTTGGAGGAGTCACACTCATACTACCTGCCGCCTCTGAAGACAATACCTCTTCAGCTACCAGAAACTCGACAATCCTGTTCAAAATGTCCGACTTCAGCATGTAACGTTTAATGCCAACAACTTCATAATGAGCTGCTACATCTAACAATTCAACTTTAGTCAATGAGCTTAATCGCTCCGCAGACGGATCCCTAACAAACTCTCCCAACGAGAACTCGCTAGCCATCATGCAAAAAACCTAGCCTCCTAAATAACCTAGAAAGAGCTAGAGCCTGGCTGTTATAATCCCCAGCCAACCTTAAAACACCTAGATTCTACAATATCCGAGAAATCTAGACAACCTGACTGTTATAACCCTCAGTCAAACCCTGCAAATCCATGCAGAAACATGAGAAGACAACGATGTTTTTCTCACAACACATTCACACCACGAATGCCTGAACCTGAAACGGCTACCCCAGCGGTGCCCGACGATATCATCTTAACGAACCGACATCGACAACACACACACAGTACACACCGAACAGTCCGCTCATAAGTAAGGTGTATGAAATCCGTCGCACGCAATGTAATGCAACATGCTAGTTTGCCAGCGCTAATATGATCACAAAAATCACCTGAAAATCATACTTTCCACTTTATATACCTGGCCAAGCCCCCATTTGTTACGAGTGGTTTCCTCTACCCGTTGTCCCTAGGTCCTTTGTTCCACAACAACAGATTACACAACACAAAGTGGTTAGATTTCAGAGGCTGATCTTCATTATTGAGCTTCGTTCTTCAACTCCAAAACTAGACTAACTCGTCCTCAGACGGTTGGTACAAAGTATCTAGATTCGGTCGATACACCCATCACACACGTATATGGATACATGTGTCTGTCAAGTTTCATTGATGTAGGTCTAAAGATCGCCATTTTAGAGCAAGTTGAAGTTATTTCTCAATTTTCTTGAAAATGGCGAATTTGGAGGGCAATTTTCTAAAATTTGGTCAGTGATAGGGTATATAATTTTGTATATGGCTGGAAAGGGCATATCCTCAAGTATCTAAATCCAAAAAAGGGTACGGGTCTGCCAAGCCATAATGGAGATACGGCCACAGAAAGAAAGCCAATTCCCAGAACTTTAGAGGGCGCTATTTATGTTTTGCAAAGCCATTGGAGCGTGAAATTTGACATGGCTATGTGCAATTATGAGATAAAGATACTGTAAGATTTATATACAAAACGGAATTTATATGAGAAAGTTATGGCAGTTTTAGATTATTTAGGGGTACATTTTTCAAGAATTTGAGAGACTTTTGACGGAGTCGGTTTCAGATTTGAATTTTGAGTACGAAGATGGCATTTTGAAGGTCAGGTTATACGTCGCAGATAAAAGGACATCTCTTAGACTATCTAGAGGAATTTGTAAGAAGTTTGTAGGATCTAGGATAGTGGAGATAGAAGGGAAGAAAGAAAGGCCTTAAAATGGACCAGAAACGGACAAAATGGCGCCTGGACGGTTATGCATGAGTGATTTTGAGAATCAAAGAATGTAGTGACCTTGATGAAATGTTAGAGACTATGCCTATGAAATTTGAAATGAAAAGGACATGAGGAAAGCACCTAACTAGGAATAACAAGCACTACGTGCAAAACGAATGGGATTCCGGACGACAAGAAGAAGAAGAAGGAAGACTAGAAATGCAATCGTGTCACAACGATGTGCGTGCAATGACGCCATGTTTCTACGTGTCAAACGAAGGAGCTACTCTCGGAATATCCAGATCAATATGTAAGAAGTCTGTAGCTTCTGTGATAGTGGAGATAGGTAGGGCGAAAGAAAGGTCACCAAAACGGCCAGAAACGAAAAAAATGGTGCCTTGACGGTCACGCATGAGGGTTTCCGGAGAACGAAGAATTTAGTGACCTTGAAGGAATGCTAGAGACTACGCCTACGAATTTTGAAGGGAATTGGAGTAGAGGAAGGGATCTAGAAAGGGCTCGCAAGCACTGCGTGCAAAACCAATAGGATTTGTTGCATGATGAACATGTTGCGACGCGTGCTTTGGCACGAACGGCCGCCCATACTAACACAACCGAATAACAGTCTTAAAAATGACGTCATAGCCGATACGTGTTATAATTGGGCGGAAACTCGGCGGAATTCGTATAGTGACCCTTGTTCAAATGTGATTTACTTACAATTTTCTGTGTGAACATATACCATACTTGGTATCATTCGAAAGGGCACTTCATTGTGGTCAGTTTGACACCATTGCTATCTCCGCGCAATGTATTGCACGCATTAAACGCGCTATTACGTAATGCATAGTAAATTCATCATTTTTGGCGATAACTTTGCGCTGACATATTTGGATTTTACCAAACTTGGCAGACAGTTGTCACGTATATGGATACATATGTCTGCCAAATTTCATTGACGTAGGTATAGAGATCGCCATTTTAGAGCAAGTTGAAGTTATTTTGGAATTTTCTTGAAAATGGCGAATTTAGAGGGCATTTTTCTCAAAGTCGGTCAGTGTTAGGGTATATAATTTTGTATATGGCTGGAAAGGGCATATCCTCAAGTATCTAAATCCAAAAAAGGGTACGGATCTGCCAAGCCATAATGGAGATACGGCCACAGAAAGAAAGCCAATTCCCAGAACTTAAGAGGGCGCTATTTATGTTTTGCAAAGCCATTGGAGCGTGAAATTTTGCATGGCTATGTGCAATTATGAGATAAAGATACTGTAAGATTTATATACAAAACTGAATTTATATGAGAAAGTTATGGCAGTTTTAGATTATTTAGGGGTCAATTTTTCAAGAATTTGAGAGACTTTTGACGGAGTCGGTTTCAGATTTGAATTTTGAGTACGAAGATGGCATTTTGAAGGGCAGGTTATACGTCGCAGATTAAAGAACATCTCTTAGACTATTTAGAGGAATTTGTTAAAAGTTTGTAGGATCTAGGATAGTGGAGATAGGAAGGAAGAAAGAAAGGCCTTAAAATGGACCAGAAACGGACAAAATGGCGCCTGGATGGTTATGCATGAGTGATTTCGACAATCGAAGAATGTAGTGACCTTGATGAGATGTTAGAGTCTATGCCTATGAAATTTGAAAGGAAAAGGACATGAGGAAAGCCCCTAACTAGGAATAACAAACACTACGTGCAAAACGAATGGGATTCCGGACGACAAGAAGAAGAAGAGGAAGAAGAAGTAAGAATATTAATAAGAAGAATGTGAACGAAAACAAGGCAATGACGAAGGTTCGTCATTGCAAAGAAGTAAGAATATTAATAAGAAGAATGTGAACGAAAACAAGGCAATGACGAAGGTCGTCATTGCAAAAATGGTGCCTGGACGGTCAGGCATGAGGGTTTCCGGAGAACGAAGAATTCAGTGACCTTGAAGGAATGCTAGAGACTACGCCTACGAATTTTGAAGGGAATTGGAGTAGAAGAAAGGATCTAGAAAGGGCTCGCAAGCACTGCGTGCAAAACCAATAGGACTTGGTGCATGATGAACATGTTGCGACGCGTGCTTTGGCACGAACGGCCGCCCATACTAACACAACCGAATAATAGTCTTAAAAAATGACGTCATGGCCGAAACGTGTTATAATAGGGCGGAAACTCGGCGGAATTCGTATAGTGACCCTTGTTCAAATGCGATTTACTCACAATTTTCTGCGTGAACATATACCATACTTGGTATCATTCGAAAGGGCACTTCAGTGCGGTTAGTTTGAAACCATTGTCATCTGCGCAAAACGTACTGCACGCATCAAACGCGCTATTACGTAAAGCATAGTAAATTCATCATTTTGGGCGATAACTTGGCGAAGAGGGCATTACAATTTACTAAACTTAACAGACAGTTGTCACGTATATGGATACATGTGTCTGCCAAGTTTCATTGATGTTGGTATAAAGATCGCCGGTTTAGAACAAGTTGAAGTTATTTCTCAATTTTCTTGAAAATGGCGAATTTGGAGGGCAATTTTCTCAAATTTGGTCAGTGATAGGGTATATGATTTTGTATATGGCTGGAAAGGGCATATCTTCAAGTATCTAAATCCAAAAAAGGGTACGGGTTTGCCAAGCCATTATGGAGATACGGCCACAGAGAGAAAGCCAATTCCCAGAACTTTAGAGGGCGCTATTTATGTTGTGCAAAGCCATTGGAGCGTGAAATTTAGCATGGCTATGTGCAATTATAAGATAAAGATACTGTGAGATTTAAATGCAAAACGGAATTTATATGAGAAAGTTATGGCAGTTTTAGATTATTTAGGGGTCAATTTTTCAAGAATTTGAGAGATTGTTGACGGAGTCGGTTTCAGATTTGAATTTTGAGTATGAAGATGGCATTTTGAAAGGCAGGTTATACGTCGCAGATTATAGGAACTTCTCTTAGACTATCTAGAGGAATTTGTTAGAAGTTTATAGGATCTAGGATAGTGGAGATAGGAAGGAAGAAAGAAAGGCCTTAAAATGGACCAGAAATGGACAAAATGGCGCCTGGACGGTTATGCATGAGTGATTTCGAAAATCGAAGAATGTAGTGACCTTGAAGAGATGTTAGAGACTATGCCTATGAAATTTGAAAGGAAAAGGACATGAGGAAAGCACCTAACTAGGAATAACAAACACTACGTGCAAAACGAATGCGATTTCTGGACGATAACGATAAGGAAAAGGAGAATATTAATGGGGCAGAATGTGAACGAAAACAAGGCAATGACGAAGGTTCGTCATTGCAAAAAGGAGAATACTAGAAATGCAATCGTGTCAGAACGATGTGCGTGCAATGACGCCGTGTTTCTACGTGTCAAACGAAAGAGCTTCTCTCGGATTATCCAGAGCAATTTGCACGAAGTCTGTAGCTTCTGTGATATTGGAGATAGGTAGGGCGAAAGAAAGGCATCAACAGTGACCTTGATGGGATGGTACTATGCCTACGAAGTTTGAAAGAAATTGGGATAGGGGAAAGAACCTAGAAAGGGCTCGCAAGCACTGCGTGCACAAACCAATGGGATTTGGTGCATGTTTGACATTGCAATCAAGTTCGTTCTGGGGGCCAAAAGCGTGAACCCGATATGCCCCATAGACAATGCGTGTAATGAATGGGCGGAAAACGTGCAAGATCTGTATTATGGCCGGAGTTAAATTGTTTTTTCTCTCTCTCTTTACGTCTCATTATGGGCCGTATTTGGTATCATTAGAAAGAGAATTTCATGGTTGTTATTGTAAACCACTCTCTTTTTTTCTATGATAATCCTATCGAAACACGTGATGTAAAATAGATGTATAGGACAAAATGGCGTCTTAAATGGCCCCCTTGACCAATTTCAAAAATCCGGCCAAGAGGTGCCCTGCGTATTGGAACTTGGCATGTCACTGCAAATTTTCAAGGAAAAAAAAGGACGTTTAAGGGGCGAAAAGCAGTCTGAAAAAATGACGTCATAGCCGAAACGTGTTAGGTTCGGGCGGAAACTCGGCGGAATTCGTGTAGTGATCTTTGTTCAAATGCGATTTACTCACAATTTTCTGTGTGAACATATATAATACTTGGTATCATCCGAAAGGGCACTTCATTGCGGTCAGTTTGACACCATTGTTAACTGCGCGCAATGTATTGCGCGCATTGAACGCGCTATTACGTAATGCATAGTAAATTCATCATTTTTGGCGATAACTTTGCGCTGACATATTCGAATTTTACCAAACTTGGTAAACAGTTGTCACGTATATGGATACATATGTCTGCAAAGTTTCATTGATGTAGGTATAACGATCGCCATTTTAGAGCAAGTTTAAGTTATTTCTCAATTTTCTTGAAAATGGCGAATTTGGAGGGCAATTTTCTCAAATTTGGTCAGTGATAGGGTATATAATTTTGTATATGGCTGGAAAGGGCATATCTTCAAGTATCTAAATCCAAAAAAGGGTACGGGTTTGCCAAGCCATTATGGAGATACGGCCACAGACAGAAAGCCAATTCCCAGAACTATAGAGGGCGCTATTTATGTTGTGCAAAGCCATTGGAGCGTGAAATTTGGCATGGCTATGTGCAATTATGAGATAAAGATACTGTGAGATTTAAATACAAAACGGAATTTATATGAGAAAGTTATGGCAGTTTTAGATTATTTAGGGGTCCATTTTTCAAGAACTTGAGAGATTTTTGACGGAGTCGGTTTTAGATTTGAATTTTGAGTATGAAGACGGCATTTTGAAGGTCAAGTCATACGTCGCAGATGAAAGAACATCTCTCAGACTATCTAGAGGAATTTGTTAGAAGTTTGTAGGATCTAGGATAGTGGAGATAAGAAGGAAGATAGAAAGGCCTTAAAATGGACCAGAAACGGACAAAATGGCGCCTGGACGGTCATGCATGAGTGATTTCGAAAATCGAAAAAGTAGGTGACCTTGATGAGATGCTAGAGATGATGCCTACGAAATTTGAAAGGAAAAGGACTTAAGAAAAGTACCTAACCAGGAATAACAAGCACTACGTGCAAAACGAATGGGATTTTTGGACGATAAGGATAAGGATAAGGACTAGAAATGCAATCGTGTCACAACGATGTGCGTGCAATGACGCCATGTTTCTACGTGTCAAACGAAGGAGCTACTCTCGGACTATCCAGAGCAATATGTAAGAAGTCTGTAGCTTCTGTGATAGTGGAGATAGTTAGGGCGAAAGAAAGGTCACCAAAACGGCCCGAAACTGAAAAAATGGTGCCTGGACGGTCAGGCATGAGGGTTTCCGGAGAACGAAGAATTCAGTGACCTTGAAGGAATGCTAGAGACTACGCCTACGAATTTTGAAGGGAATTGGAGTAGAAGAAAGGATCTAGAAAGGGCTCGCAAGCACTGCGTGCAAAACCAATAGGACTTGGTGCATGATGAACATGTTGCGACGCGTGCTTTGGCACGAACGGCCGCCCATACTAACACAACCGAATAATAGTCTTAAAAAATGACGTCATGGCCGAAACGTGTTATAATAGGGCGGAAACTCGGCGGAATTCGTATAGTGACCCTTGTTCAAATGCGATTTACTCACAATTTTCTGCGTGAACATATACCATACTTGGTATCATTCGAAAGGGCACTTCAGTGCGGTTAGTTTGAAACCATTGTCATCTGCGCAAAACGTACTGCACGCATCAAACGCGCTATTACGTAAAGCATAGTAAATTCATCATTTTGGGCGATAACTTGGCGAAGAGGGCATTACAATTTACTAAACTTAACAGACAGTTGTCACGTATATGGATACATGTGTCTGCCAAGTTTCATTGATGTTGGTATAAAGATCGCCGGTTTAGAACAAGTTGAAGTTATTTCTCAATTTTCTTGAAAATGGCAAATTTGGAGGGCAATTTTCTCAAATTTGGTCAGTGATAGGGTATATGATTTTGTATATGGCTGGAAAGGGCATATCTTCAAGTATCTAAATCCAAAAAAGGGTACGGGTTTGCCAAGCCATTATGGAGATATGGCCACAGAGAGAAAGCCAATTCCCAGAACTTTAGAGGGCGCTATTTATGTTGTGCAAAGCCATTGGAGCGTGAAATTTAGCATGGCTATGTGCAATTATAAGATAAAGATACTGTGAGATTTAAATGCAAAACGGAATTTATATGAGAAAGTTATGGCAGTTTTAGATTATTTAGGGGTCAATTTTTCAAGAATTTGAGAGATTGTTGACGGAGTCGGTTTCAGATTTGAATTTTGAGTATGAAGATGGCATTTTGAAAGGCAGGTTATACGTCGCAGATTAAAGAACATCTCTTAGACTATCTAGAGGAATTTGTTAGAAGTTTGTAGGATCTAGGATAGTGGAGATAAGAAGGAAGATAGAAAGGCCTTAAAATGGACCAGAAACGGACAAAATGGTGCCTGGATGGTTATGCATGAGTGATTTCGAAAATCGAAAAAGTAGGTGACCTGGATGAGATGCTAGAGATGATGCCTACGAAATTTGAAAGGAAAAGGATTTGAGGAAAGTACCTAACCAGGAAGGACAAGCACTACGTGCAAAACGAATGGGATTTTTGGACGATAAGGAGGATAAGTATATTAATGGGGCAGAATGTGAACGAAAACAAGGCAATGACGAAGGTTCGTCTTTGCAAGGAAGAGGAAGAAGAAGTAAGAATATTAATAAGAAGAATGTGAACGAAAACAAGGCAATGACGAAGGTTCGTCATTGCAATAAGGAAAAGGAAAAGGAAAAGGAAAAGGAGAATATTAATGGGGCAGAATGTGAACGAAAACAAGGCAATGACGAAGGTCGTCATTGCAATGAGCTGTAAAGGGTACACATATTTGTCTACATCACTAACCCACTTCTTGTAATGGCCAAAATTAAAATTGATTGAATCTTTGCGCAGCATTAAACGTACAACCATTCGGTACAATGGTCTGAAAATCAGACTATTACTTACTGGCTCTATAGCTCTTAAGTCGATTTTACAACTAATAGTCGTTATTTTCCCACTTAAAGACATTTTCAAGCCCCCTTTTTTTTAGGGAAGTTCCAAATTATTATTATCTTTCAAATGCCGTTAGAATTTAACCTTTTCATTTTTTGGGCATGCAAGTGGGACATATATAGGTACCTTTAAGCTAAATAGATATCACAACTCAAAATTGTAATCGTAAGAAATACATTGTAACTCTGTTTCTGAAAATAGAGAAATGAAATTGCATGTACTGACCCTTGCAAGAGGTGTGCACATTGAATAGTCCAGGTATGATACCTTTGTTCCACTACAGCTTGTATCCGAATTAATAACACAGCCACAAGTAGCATCAACAAACTTATCCTGAATGTCATTCATTGTGTATGAACACAAGGCCGAATATGTTCCATCTGTGAAGACACCATACAGTACATCATTCGAATCAATATAGACTGCTTGAAGAGTGCTATACGACCCGGGCTGGCATGACAATGTGATTTCAGAGTATGCCTCAAGGTCATATTGAGTATTGTCTGAACAGATTCTACCTAGTCTTGAATTTTCTGAACCACTATGTGCAATAAAATAGTTATAAGTCTCCCAGGAAACTCCCTGAATATAATCAACTGCAGCAGAGACACTATATATTTCTCCTGTATATTCAAATATGAAATTTGGAGATGTTGGGTGCATCAGTTCTCTTTGAGTGATTGGTTGCTCATTTCTATCGGCTTGGGATTGGGATTGGGCAACATACATGATTACCGTACGGTCATAACCGTCTCCAGACTTTCTAACCGCGACAACTCCTGCAGACATATCTTCATTTACAGATACTACTCTGTTGCGGGTGTAACCAAATTCTCTTGAAATATCCATCAAATTCCTAAGTTCGCATTTGCCTTCTGGTCCGCCGCACTGAACGAGCCTACTAACAGGTGCCGGCGCTACCTCCAAGATCTTGGTATCATACAGGCATTCTGGGGTCCCACATGGTGTTGGATCACTTGGAACTGTGCTCTCCTTCGTCAGTAGGGTCAAATTCAAGGCAAGCTGATAAAGTGTTGACACTCCTCCAATGTAGACAAAGTCTGTTCCACTTTCATTGCTGACCACCATCTGGTTGAGCGCCATGCCTGACGCATCTTGAAAATCGGCTCTGGAGTAGGATGACAGCTGGCCATCCCTACTTCCTTCGATGCATTCCACCCACATCACCACAGCGATCAAGACAAGGAAGAAGTGCCTCCATTTTACTTTCTGCATGGAAGCCATGTTGATAAGGCAATGTCTGGTAGAACGTATCAGACAAGAAGATAAGTCCCTACTCACTAACCTTCCATACAATGAATATAGCACAAACCTGAAACAAAACAAGAAAAAACAAGAGAAAATAGGCATTACACATTGATAGGCCCATTTACACAGTGCAAACACCATTTTGAAAGTTATACATTATTTGACTGCCATTTACACTACCGTACTAGAAAAACCCCATTAAAAACCTGTTGGTATCTGCTCATTCCAATGTTGTTGGTGAACTACACTGTCTATGTCTGTATAGTGTGTATGAGCGATTTGCATGCTCGCACTGAAGGGGGAGAGTCATGTGACCAAAAACCAGAATCATTAACTACAATTACTAATAATAGCCACCAGAGCAACAACAATTCATATTTAGAACAATTCTATTACAAAACTGAAGGCTGAAGCATATAAACTGTACTAAGCTGCTAAGTAAGCTGCCAAGTATAAGCCCTATTCTAGAAACGCCATTGATGGCTGAAAATTATTTTTACTTGCACTGTGTACATAATAGTTAATACACCAATGGACTGCACTGCACAAGAGCACCTTGCCAGACATTTCAACCTTGACGTTATATCCTGACTGATGGATCCTCTCAAGGAACGGCGACGTAGAAGTAGTTAGACTTTAGCATGGTTGCATCTTTTGCAATCTTAGTCATGTTAGTCTTGGTTCAAACATAAATTTCCATGAAAGTTGCACTTGGATACAGATCACTACAACTTAGTAAAGAAGATCATGATTCACCAGTATGTGTTAATTCCTCTTAATCTCGACTTAAATACATCACACCTACCACCACATAACATCCCACTCATTTTGTGTGAATACGAATACACAGTCGCAAGTGTTGGAAGAATTTCATCAAACAACTTACCTTGTGGCTTGTAAACACTACACACAGTTTAACTTTGCTTGTACTGCGAGAACATTATAATTGACTCCGATAGTACTTCCTAAAAAAGTAGACTAGATTCAGTGTTCCTTGCTCAAAACCCTCGATGAAAATTAAACAGTTTTTTTTCAGGTAGTAATGGTTTTGTGAGGCGAATGACAATACTTCCTAGTTGCTTGCAGTCTAGTCTGACTGATTCCAAAAAGATTGCAACGAAGGTACCTACGCAAATTGGGTGCAGAATTAGAATGATCCTACTTCCGCATTTAGACAACACCAACATTTTGGAGGGGTGTGGAGGGACTGTTATTAGAAACTAAATCTTACATTGGATTCCAAAACATGATGAATCTTACAAACGAGCTTTATTTTATTCAATATTGTCACTTTTTACCAATTTAACTATACCTACAGCGAAAAGGTATTCACAAAAGCAGCAATATATATTCCAAATCGTGGAGCTTCCCATTTTATTTTAACAATCGATTTCAGGTGTACGTATACGTGCGTAAACTTAGGGAAAACCCCTGTCCAATTTCGTTGACAGCGCGCGGAGTACGCGTGTGTGCAAATCGGGGACAAAAGTTCCCTTCATGTTTCCCTCTAGTTTTCCATGACTGATCGCTTTGCCTACAAGTGTAAATAATCAATAAGGAGTTTCTAAATCGCCAGAATAAAATGCCTATGAACAGTCAGAAAAACGGTCAAAACGTTTTTACCATCAAAACATGACGGGAAAAAAACGTGTTCACCGTAGTGTTACTATTACATTCTCGTCGTAATTATTTTTACCATCGAATTTTCTTTTCAAATAGAAAGTAGGGAACACTATTTCAGAATGTCATTTTGCTTTGATTCACAGTTTCATTTCTACTGTCTTCCATCAAAGACGTCCCGTATAAGGATGACTCAATATTCGCCCCGTCGACAATTGCTCTGGGCTTCAAATTTCGTCAAAAGTATTTAAAGGGTTATTGATAATGAATTGTTTTTAAATTATATTTCTGAATAGGGTTTGGGCAGGGGAATGGGGCACCAACAGAAGGAAATTTCAACGCAATTTAAACTCGGAGATTGCAGTATATGTTTCTCTATTTACATAGGCGAAGATACTGCTTTAGCATCATAATTATTTTCATGCTTATACTCATCATACTTCTCCATTCATGCACTTTCCCCTCAGTTACTGACATGTTTCTGCAGGTACAATGGAGTGTAAATGGCTCTGCACTCAATATCACAGTTTATCATATCGGAGATTAATGGTCTCTTTCTTCATCCTCGCTGTTTCGCCCAGCAAGTTGTTGAAGTAGTCGTATAGCATTGCTATCCTTCCTTCAACGGTGTTCTCTTTGATAATACTCCTTCTTCGTTGTTTTCCTCCTTGTTAGCTAATTCATGAGTTTCCAACTTAACTTATCTTTCTTGTGTATATACTTATAGACTGCTTGTGTTTTGATTTATCTATCCTCATCGGTGACCATATAGGTTGACTTCCTCTCTGGCTTATTTGACTCTTGGGTCCTCCGAGTAAGTTGGGTCTCATTTTTCGAGGTAGTAGTTCCGTTGCCATATTGTTTATTTCAAGAAGCTGTCAATATTGCAGTATTTCCCGCGCTTTCGTCTTCTAGTATGCTGAATCTGTTGTTGATTCCTATATGCTGCATTTTTCTTGCAACTCGATCATCATTCTTTCAAGATAGTCCAGTCATGCAAAATCGACCGGTTGCAGTTGCTGCTTTTCTTAGGCTGAGCTTAATCATTGCTGACACAGTTCAATAGTCCTATCCAATGCTTGTGAATATGATTCTACATTAATGAGGAGTGTTCATCCATTTCTTCCTCATGAGGATGTAGTCCATATCAGTAGATATTCCCTACCACACTATCTGTTTTCCACATTTCAGGTATAGACCCCATAATGGTTGCATCATGAAAAGACTAGTGAAGTTACCGTGTTCATGCAGGCCTGATCCTGCATGTCATCAAAAACCGCCCCGCCCCCCCCCCCCCCCTAAAAAAAAAAAAAAAAAAAAAAAAAAAAAAAAACTAGCCGAACTGTAGCTGTGTCAGTATACATCAGAGAGTCTGTTAAAGAAATATTCTTCTACCTCCTCTTCACTGGCATTGGTTGGGCTCTATACGCAACTACATGATTACATTATTATTGTATCATGAAAGTTTTGTCCTGTAAATTTAGCTATATCATGATGCGATCACTATAATTGACTTGTTCTCGGTGAGTACTGCGCCGTGGCTAATTTTCAGCTTATTTATAAGATATGCCTACTCCTGCCTATTTGCAGCTCCAGTTTTGTTTCTGTAGCCTGTTGGGGTTGCGAACTTTTAGCGACTGAAATTGGGGCTCTCTGCATGATACCAAGTTTGCTCTTGGATGCCTAATAATTCTATCAATTCCGTACTGTTGCTACTTCAATGGCTGGTTTGCAACTCAACAGTCTCTTGCTCTTTGAAAATAGATATATACTTCATTTGCTTTAAAGGGGGGGGGGGTAACCTATAAAACAATTTATAGGGCCTACTTCATTTGACTGTGCATGTATCATTTTGTACACCTTTAATTTCATGTTTTTTTTAAAATAAATTCAACTCAATTCCTCATCAGGCTTGTCCAAGTTCCCGAAAGCTTTGATGACAAGCCGTCATGAGCTTCACTGTGTGCAGTGGTTTTTCTTCGAGTGTCAACAAATAATTAATATGGACTTGAGTACTAGTATTAAAGTTTTGTTCTATCACAACAATCCAGTTGCTAGCTTGTACTCAAGTGGGCGCAACTTCTACTTCGTGCCTTTGGGAAGTCTGAGGGAGGTCCCATAATAACATTACTGATAATAATAATAATAATAATAATCATAACGAAAAATAAAAATAATAATAATAAATGTTCACTATTATTATTATTATTAATATTAATAATGACAATAATTATCTGTATAAAATTATATACACTTTAAATATTTTATGTTTATAAAAATCTATGCAGAAACCAATAAATCAAATCAAAATCAAATAAAAAATAATAGTAATAATAATAGTAATAATAATAATAATGATAATAAAAATGATAATGAAAATGATAATGAAAAAATTATAATAATGACAATAACGATAAGTGAACATTTATAATGCACATTGTCTGTCAAAATTGACACTCCTAATATAGCGCAGTTGGGAAACAATGATAGAATTGGGGTCATACATCTGTATAGCAATTCGAGAAAAAGAAAGCAAATCAAGTATTATTTAGGCCTAACACAATTTTAACATACTTCATGACATGATTTTGCAATAACAGAATTTAAACATCATTTCCAACATAAAAGCAAGGCTAAATCCGCTTCATATACAAATATGGATGGAAACGTATATGAGATAAAGTTAATAGCTAATAACAAGGTAAATTACAGTAACATATAAGTAGTAAAAGAGAAGGTAAAAATGTTGGGAACAGAAACGTTTTTAACTGAGATTTGAACTGTGAGTAGATATCTCATTTCGGAGTTGAGGAGGGAGGGTGTTTTCCACAGTTCAAGACCAGAACCTGAAAGCGAGATTGACAACAAAAAAGGAGTAGGCCTACTCTAGAGATCGGGGAGTAATGTACTCTCTGTAACTTTGGCGCCCGAGAGAAGAGATGCCTCCGCCTCAACTGACCCTGTTTTTTTATTCATAAATATTATTGTTGGTTTGGTTTTCCCGGGATATTTTGCTGACTCCTGCTGATAAAGTGGATGTGCGCCATCTCTATTTTACAGGGCGGACACTTATCACTAAGGACGCCGTATTCTCTCCTTCGTTCTGGTCGTCGACACGTATACCGCGTAGTAACTTACAACGGCGCCGCACAGCGCCGTGAAAAAATACCACCACCACGGCCATCACATGCTGCCCGCGCGCCGCAAGTTCCTCTCGATCTCTCTAGCTAATAGCTCTGGCGCTGTTTTGGTGCGAAATGGAGTGAAAATCCAAGTCGATATCATTTTAGTAATAAACCACTGTTTGTTTTTCGTAGATAGACAGGAAGGGAAACAGATTCTAACGTTACAACGATACCAAATGTTATTTCTAAGTCACCTGCGAAAAGGAGGAAACCTGTCTGCAAATGACCAGTCCGGATTCAAGAAAGAGATGACATTTGCATTGAGTGCCAACAGCGGTAGTTTGGTTAGTTCAGTCCCATTCATAGCCTCTTCTGTGCTGTTGGAGTAGTTGTATGGCGCGAAATGTAAAAGAAGTCACTACTAAACGAAACAGCAAACTTGAGAGCTTTCTCAAGATAAACCTGCCAGAAAGTGCTTATGAACGGATCATAGCATATGAACCATGTATTGTTGATCATCGGAAGGAGAAAAAAGCGTTTAAATATGTAGTCCTCAGTGCAGAACGGATCTATCTGACCGAGAATCCTCCAAAGACAATTCGGGAAGAGGATGGTGTGCAACTGGGAGAATTGATATCTGTTGAACTGGTAAGATACAGATCTATCCTAGTTATGTATTACCTTATCACTTATGAATCATATCTAAGAAAGGGCTTAAAGTATTAGAAAATTCATTAGGATGTTTGCATTTTAATAGTTAGACCTCTACATCTACCATGATTTAGTATAAATTACATTTAAAAGGAAATTAATCTCTCGCTGCATCTTTGCATTTTTGTGAATTAAACTTTGAACAAAGTCTCTAGGGCCCGTCCCTAGAAATCGTCATAAGTCTAACTTCTTGACTATCCCATTGAAACGCATGTTAATTCTATAACGCACGTTTCAATGGGATAGTCAAGAAGTCAGACTTATGACGGTTTCTAGGAACGGGCCCCTGGAAGCTCCGCTTTTATCTTATCTTTGACACGCCTAGCCTTGAGGGCTAGATAACTACATGTATATAAAATATGATAAATGGATACCCCTACGTTAAAGAATAAGAGTGATGTAAACAAAACAAACTGTTCATACGCCCTTTTTGCACCCGCCCTTTTTGCACCCGACTAAACCTTGCATACTGGCTTCGCTAGTGGACTCTTCTTTCTTCCCATCATGATACCCTGTACACAGTGCTTTGAAATCGGTTAAGAATTTATTAAATATTGTTTGTGTAAATTTGTAAATTCGATACTGGAATTATAGCGATGTTTTATACAGAGGATGTACAGAAACATATTTGCGATTATATTTAGGGTGCACTAGGGCTCAAATAAATTTTTTGTCCACAGAGGCTCTTCCAACAAAAAGAGCCCCTAGCCCTGTGAGCCTTCTCACGGGGGCTCCTTTAATACTGAAGGGGGCTCTTTCTAAATACAAATTTCCATTAGATTGGTACCCATGATACTCCTAAATCTTTTGCATATCATCATTATCATTTAATTTAAACCTGCATTTTCCCTCTTTACAAGGTACATAGGGGTTTCATCCAGTGATGACATTCTCTCCATTTCTTCCTATTCTGTACATTCCTCCTCATCATTCAGAGCAACCTTATGACATTTTTTCTTTAGTCTTCACTATAGTCCTCCACAACATCTTCGGTCTTCCTCTTCCTCTCAATATTGATTTACTGGTCGAGGTTCATTATTTGCTGGTCTTTTGGGATCACCAGATTTCAGAGCATTCACGTTTTTCACAGCAAAAAACTTCTCCATGTTTTGGTCCTTGCTCAATCGCTTCTTATCACAGCAGATACATGTATGGGGCAGCAGCATGCACACCAGTACTACCGGCGCGGTATAGCCGATGCTGACGGTCGCACTGCCCTGCGAGCTTCCGTTGTTTGTATCGGTAATTCTCACAGAGATATGGAGATGGCAGATATAGCGCCATCTTGCGGCAAAGAAGTATACATTTTTTTACAATACGAGGGCCTCTAGACACCGAAAAATCATGCACGCTAATCTAACTTCCATAGTTCCATTTCATTGGTTACAGGTTTGAAAAATTGAAAGTTGAAACTCAATATTGTGTGAAAGTTAGAACAGAAAAGATAATCTTTATTTTATAATTCTATGGGGCGGTTTTTAATTTTGCAATCTCCCCTGTGAGCAATCTGACGGAGCCGATTACGTAGCACACTGGGGCGAATCGGACGTCGCTCCCGTGTATTTTGAGCTATATGATGTATATATTAGAAAATTTTCTTCAGGGAAAATAGACATTTCTAAAAAAAAATTGTCGTACAGAGCAAATGCCAAAATGGAAGGGAACCCCGTGAGATATGTCACAGAGTCGACAATTTTTGTTAGATTGATCTTATTTGTTTTAGGGTTTTAGCAATTCGTGCACTTATTTTCCAGCTAAAAATTATGATTTAAAAAAAAAAAATTGACTTGAAGGAAGTAGAGGACAACAATTAAAGATGAAAATTATTATTGAATGAAAAAAGGAAGAAATGCAGGCTTCATTACATGATCCATGTACATGTACACTCCCAGGTTTACAAGCGAATACTCAATATTCGGACGCCATTTTTAAAAATAATTTTTAAAATTTTGTTGTTGTTGTTGTTGTTTGTTTTTTGCCACCACCATACCACGGGAGCAGTATCCCAGGTCTGTCTCTGAAAACTCACGCACTTTTACTTCGAGTTGCAGTTGAAGGTGCCGATTTAATAATAATAATAACAGTAAAACAATGCTGTTTTAAAAACCAAAGATGGCAGAATAATCCATTTTCTTCCGAGTCCAAACAGAAATCCGGACATTTGGTCCCAGTTTCTGAGTGGTGAGTTTGACAGTGATTGAGCTGGGAAACATTTTTACGGATGGTACCATGCTGGCGGCCGGTGCTCTCCCTGGCACGGGTTAGCGTCGGCCTGGACAGTGCCAGGTGACTGGGATATTTTTTATTTTTTATTTTTTTGCGGCCGAATATTCGAGTACGAGAAATCGTACTCGAGAAGTTGTCAACAGTGCGAGTATTCGACTACTCGTTGCAGCCCTATTATACGTGTACATGTATGCATGAGATCCCTGGCCTAACTTGTGCTTATCCTAGAAAATGATAATGATTGTGCCAATAAATTATTCCTACATGTAGATGTGTATGCGACTTCAAGTTCATTACTACATGTAGCTGTTTATTATCATTGTCCATGACTACATGTATCGCAGTTACTCTAGTCTAAACATTTCTTTTTTCTTCATTTTGCTAAACCCAACTTGCTACATTTGCTCTTCAATATTTATTACATTTTCAAAATGATAAATTATCATAATGTTTTATTGAAAATTTCTTTTCAATATAATCCTGTCTTTTTCAAGACTACACAAACAGTCCTTTTCAGGACTACACATCCTCAAGAAAGATTACCGAGAGTCCTTTTCAGGACTCCTCAATCCTCTCTCTCTCTCTCACATGGTGCACCTGCAATCCTACTGTATAATCCTGTCTGTTTATCATTACAAATCATACAATACAGACTATACATTATTGTGTAAAAGTAGACTTGGATGATGATACTTGATAGAAAGAAAGTAGACATACAAGCAATTAATGAAAGTTCATTCAGGGCCATCTTAGATTTAGAGTGCCAGGTTGCTTTGTGTGATCCATAACTTTGGGTGAAATAAATAGATACTTGGATCAATTTGTTGCCATGGGAGATCTCTGTGTCCCATATAACATCTTTCCTACAATAACACGCACAATTGATTTCTGGTTTTAAAAAAGTTCATAAGTTGCTTGTATTTGTATTGTCGAGACTCAGTAGGGAAGAAAATGATACATCAATCCTTTTTAATCTGTAAATATGGAAGCATCCTTTGATCCACAAATACATGCACCACAAGTCATTCAAGTGCTAATTAATTTGTCATATACAGTGTACATGTCCATGTACAATGCATGCTTCTTTACTTTTTCATTCATTAAATACATGACCCGAAGCTTGTGTGAGGTCTAAGCAGGCTTCATGTTTGTGTGTACATGTACTCCTGCATTGTTAGGAAGGTTACCAGGGTTTCAACACAGATCAAACAAAAGAGGGTCCTTGCCTGATTAATTGGTCGGACAGAATTACTTCTCAGGCATGAAGCATCTCCTCACATCTTTTGAACCTCGCTCGAATGACTGTTTATAATACAATGAGATGAAAAAGGTTTAAAGAGGTAGCTACAGTGTACATGTTTGTTCTTTAGATCATCATCATGTTGGACATTATGACTGAAAATTAGATTGATAATGAATTAGAAAAATTGCAGTAGAAGATAGATAGATAGATAGATAAATGGTATGTTATTGCATCTTTCATGAATGGCAGTTTCACAACTGAATTGCACATGAATTACACAAATTGGATATATACATTGTAAAAAACTTACATAGCATTTAGTTAAAAATTATTTAAACGTGTCACGTTACTACTGCCTAAATACCATAAACAATTAAAAAACACTTAATGAACATAATTTCTACCAAAGAAAAAAGAAAAAAGGTATAAACATAATTACATGCCAACATAAATATGGACTAAGACAAATTATACAACAGGTAGGCAACCTGATGTTGATTGAATAGTAATTGTCACTCCCATATATATTTCTGCCTAACCTAACTAACCTAACAAAATGTGTACCGGTACATTAATTTGTACATTATGAAAATATATAAAAATACAATAATTCATGCAACATGGATTTTTAATGAAACCAAACCATTAAAAAAAGCTTTATTCTCTGTGTTCATATTCGTCTTTTTCATTTGGCATAGATGTACATTCGATCTGTTGTAAAGAGAGGAAAATAGAACACATTAAAGAAATAAGCAAGCAAACAAACAGACAACCAAAATACTCTTGAAGCATGAGATTTTCATTACGCCTTGAGCTTGAGACAGTGCATGTATAGTGTACAAAATGTGCAAGTACAATTATCAATAAATACCCTCCCCTGGCAAGCAAGCGTGTAGTATGCCGTGTGTTGTTTAGTCTGTTACCATGGTTATACTTGAAAACAAAAAGCAGAGCATATCTACTCTCCAAATTAATTGGTTTGGTTTATTCTTTTATTTTCAGTCATAGATCATTTTACAAGGCTACATGTGTAGGTATAATGCTTTTATGGGATTACTGAAGACAGAGGCAGAAAATAATTTTGGAGGAGACAAAATTTTAATGAATCTTTCTATTTTACTACCCAGTACATAGAATTTAATTGTTTCTCATTGCATTTGCACTGTAGACTACGACTGTAAAATGTTTACAAAAATAGAAAAGAAGAGAGAATAACAAGTTTCCTCTTGGCTTTTTTGTCCATGTCTAATTGATGGAAGCTCAACAACAGCAATATTTGGGATTGCAAATATCACTCATGTTTTGATGTTCATAATTTGTTGACTAGGAAGTACCACAAATTACCATTTAACAAATTATGCTGCATCCTAAGACAAAAAACATCCCCCCCCCCCAAAAAAAAAAAAAAAAAAATCAACAAAAATAAAATCAACAACATTAAAGAGAGAAAAAAAAAAAAAAAAAAAAAAAAAAAAAAAGTACCATCTGAAGACAAAAAGTCACCCACACAAAAAGGAAAAGATAAAAAATACAAAAACAGCATCCAAAGACAAATAAAAGAATCAGAAAGAAAGACATTTGGGAGAACTCAACTTAACATGCTGCATGCACATTGAATTTCAATAAGGATAATACGTCATACATAGATCTGATTCTTATGAAATATCTTTGCGAGTACTTGATGAGCATGTCAAACCATATAAATTCTAGGTTTGTGTATCTTCAAGTAGCGTAAGATGATTGGGTGCCTGGGATGTAAGAAATATATCCTAAGAGATTTAAAGCAAAATAAATAAATAAATGTTCAATTGAGAAAATATAAAGTTGATATTCAGGAAGAACAACAAGTAATATGTACATTTTGTCCTACCCGTAAAATCATAATTAGTAGATGAACATTTCAAAGAAATTCTAGACCATTACCATCACCCATATTAAACTATTACCAACCATGTCTTGTCAACATCTTCTGGAATGATTTTTCAAAATGTAAGAGTTGATGGTACTTTGAAAAAGCTTTCAGAAGTTTGCAGTGTCTACAAAGACATCCTTTGAATTGTAAAAGCTATTTAAAGGTAAATGTAAACAGTAATGAAGTCCCAAACCACAACTATGGAGTACTAATTGCCTGACCATTTGTTTACAGGACACATGTTTGTTTAAGACAGTTGTTCACTGGTTTCAAGGACTCTCTAAGGAGATGAACTCTTTATGGTTAGGAGTAAATACACATTGTGGGGCAAACATGAAGTGTCTTTAGAAGAAGCTAACACATTTTAAGTGTAAAATGGAATTACTGGCATGAAGATGATAATGGACAAAGATAGTGTACTTATCATGTAAAATTATTTTTATGGAGATGCAAAACGTTGGTCTTTCTATTTGTGAAATCTGGAACTATTCATGTAATTACCCAGGGGCCACAAGGCACATTGCTGTAAAATGCTCCAATCCTGTATTTTTTAAATTTTTTTGTTATAGTTATTAAACAGGAGCCCTTTTTGGATTTACTATATAATAGAAGCCAAATTTATGTATAGTGAATGACATTTATTTCATACATTGTAGTTTTTTGTTTGTTTAAATCCCAGAGCTAGTATTCTTTTCCCTTCTCAAAGTTCTTTGATGGAGCTTTCCAGAGCTACAGCATTGATACTCGTGCAAGTGTATTTTTTTCCACTGCCCTATATAGTCACCAGTCTTTAAATAATTAATGCCCTGTCTAAAAATTCGTACTTGTGAACCTCATAGTCATTGGTCAAAGTGACCTGCATGTATACCTAAAACTACAATTTTTCTACCTCTCTCTACCCATTGGCATTGTTCAAGCTTCATTTCATTTTAAAACAAAATGTACACAAGTGATTCCATACATTACATGAGGTGTTTGAACGGCATAATTTGAAGAAAAAATAATGTGCTGTGAATTCTTAATCCATGATACACCTGTACGTACTAGGTACCGGTATGTCTGTCGTGGTTACATGTATGTATTACAATGGAGGTTTACAACTTGCAGTCTACAGAGTGGCATTAAGTTCTTTAAAAACCATACGATGCATGAACAAAGTAACACAAATCAATATATTGCTTTATGGAGCCTGGACATCAATAGCAGCCCTTATGCACGACTTGTTTTTTCAGTAGAGAAATTGTCTGATAAACACTTTCATTTATTTCAGCGCCAGTGTACTGCATTTTATACAAAATTGATAAATAAACTGAAACTGTGTCATACCATACCTGTAATTATTGCATAAAAAACAAAATATTTTGTTTGTAACACGTTATCAATAATTTTGTGTAGAAAAATGCATTTCCTTTTTCTTCCTTTTCCTCTCCTACCTGCTGTAGTCTGAAAAACTGAAGACTCTTTTTTCTTCTAGTGAATATATCTAAACTATTTTTTATCCATTGATACATTTAAGTAATTCAGTATCATTTGACTGGAAAATTTGCTTTTATCTGTCTGTACAGCAAATGAACCACTGAAAAGACAAATGAATAAGCAACATCCCATTCAGACAATGAGACATTAGTACTTTAAAATGTTTGATTGAATCGAATGGTGTCCTTAGCGACAACTAAATATTGTTATTTGCATTGTGCTTATTACAAGGGTCTTTCAGTTTCACTTAGACCCCGTTCTCACTCACTTCGTTGGAGCGCTCTGGAGCGCTCTAACTAAGACCCGCTCCTCAGGAGCGGTTCTTAGGTGAGTGAGAACGCTCAAAGTGGTCCAGGAAGCGGACTTCTGGACCGCTCCAGAAGTCCACCTTCCGAGGTGGTCTTGAGGAGCGGGTCTTATTAAGAGCGCTCCAGAGCGCTCTAACGTGCAATGTGAACGGAAAGCGTACTTTGAACGGAAGTGAGCTAGTGACTTTCCGCGCGAAACATGTAGTACGGTACATACGGTTTGGATTCCGCGCGCGAAAAAATTGACCCGCCTACCTGAGCTGCCATAGCAACAAGACCACTTTGACTCGTGGAGCGGTTTGAGCCATAAAAACTGCTCGGAGTGTGAACGCTCGCAAACCGTTCCTCAAGACCCGTTCCTCTGGAGCGCTCTGGAGCGGTCTAACTAAGACCACTTTCAAAGTGAGTGAGAACGGGGTCTTAGAGTGACTTAAGGGCACGGATGTTTGAGAAGTACTTGATCGGAGAGAACAATGCTCTTGTTACACAACTACCATCTGTACATTGTAGATGTGTAAAGATGTTACAGTACATTACATGTAGGTTAAATAGTGATGCAAGTAAACAGTTCTTGTTAACACTTTGGAATATATTTAGCAGCACCGTAGAGTGGTGAAGTGTGACGTCATCAAAAATAAATGTTTGGAATTTCTCAATTTTTTCTTCATTTTCTGAAAGAGCACCAAAAATTAAGTCCGAATGTCGCAAACCAATTGAATATGTCAAGTATTGGCTGAGATATGACCATCTGAATAAAAAGATTTCCTATAGGAACTCAGTGTTACATGTATATATTGCTCTGGTTCATAACATTATGAGCCAGAGCAATATAACACTGAGTTTCTATGGGACATATTTATTCAGATGGTCATATCTCAGCCAATATTTAACAAATTCAATTGGTTTTCAACATTAGGACATTGTTTTTGATGCTCTTTTGGAAAATGAAGACAAAATTCAGAAATTCTAAAAATAGATTTTTATAATGTCACAGTTTCGGTACTCTATTTATGTAGTTGCATTTACACTGCAAGCGAAAATCATTGATCTGCTATTAAATCATAATTCTACCTGTGTCATTTTTGCTTGCAGTCACTTTTTTATCAGGACTGTCGAATCAACATGAAATATTTAACTCTGTAGTCGGTACAGTATATCCTAAAGAAAATGGTTCTTTGTCTTGTTAAACTACAATGTATATATTGCATGTACAAGTGTGTATCAGGATCTTCTTTTGGTCACAGCACAAAAGTTATTGTACATTTCTATAAGTAATGTACATGTAGCACAATGAAACTGTGCTGATGTTACATTTTATTGAAATGTCGTCAAAAAAAAGACAACATACTGTTCATGTACATGTACTCAAGAGTGCAAAAGTGTCTGTCAGTAGATCCAATTTAATTCAATATAATCAAAGGTTATACACATGCAAATACAAAACAAATTCAGATATAAAATCCATTTTAGCTACATGTAAAAGCTCAGTTGTGTAAGATATGATAATGACCTTTTCTGTAGTTTAATTGATAGTATGTAAAATATATATTAAACAGATTAATCATTAAACATTTTATCACATTCTTATCATATTGCAAAATGTTACTCAAGTATATTTTATGTTCCTCTTTTGCTCTGCAGGTCAACGAGTTCCCAGAGTTCTTGAATGGGGAAGAAAGGGACAACTGCCAGCACATTTTCATAAAATACCATGCCAAAAAGTCCAGTAAACACCGCAAGAAGGGAGGCGGTGACAAACATGGCAATGGACTGGACGAGGGGAGTAGCAGCGGGGGCA
This sequence comes from Strongylocentrotus droebachiensis, assembly GCA_035222895.1. Classification (NCBI taxonomy): domain Eukaryota; kingdom Metazoa; phylum Echinodermata; class Echinoidea; order Camarodonta; family Strongylocentrotidae; genus Strongylocentrotus; species Strongylocentrotus droebachiensis. The sequence continues at coordinate 8,410 of JAVYIG010010945.1, read as the reverse complement.
GCAGTCCCTTACCCGAACTCATTCTAACGGAGCCCAATGGCTCCACCCTGGACCCCTCCCAACACCCCTCCCGCTCCAGCAGCATGCGTAGCCTCAAGCTCAACCGCAGCCTGGATGAGAGTGACCTCAAATCACTGCGGGACATGTCCATTGACTCTGACTCTGACAGTGAGGACAGGCTGTCTTGGTCCATGCCATCGGGAGACCTGGAGAACATGTCCATACACAGCCTGGAGTCACTCTCACTGGGAAGTGGTGAAATGCTGACGGGAGACAAAGGCAAGGGGAAAATCACTGGTGTCGAAACCTGTCGCCCCCTACCCCACCGACCGCCCATCAACAGGGGGCAGCGGCAGCGTAGCATTGACAAACCCGAGAGCTTCTCTTCTCAGATTGCCTCGTCGCTTGAAAATCGGGAAGCGAACGCACCAACCTCTCCACCAGGTTCTTCCACCTCGTCAAAGTCACAGCTTCGGAACCTTCCCTCTCCAGAACCATCAGACACGGACAAATCCAAATCAAAGCCTTTCCAATTTCCTTCTTCTGAGAAAGAGGTTACCAAGAAAGGGCTGTATTCTCACATACCTCTCTTACGACACAAAAGTTTGGATGATGGTGTTTCCGGTCATTATAGCAAGATTGACAATAAGGAGAACAGATCGGCTGAAGACTTCCTTGAAGAACTTGGTAAACAGAATGAAGAGGAAATGCATTTGTACATCATCTCATTGTCATCACCAATGCTTATGCATCTCAGGAGCTCATGGAACAACCATATCATTGTAAGTTTGTATCAAGATTCTGGGAATGCTTTAAGTATTACATAATGTATTGCCATACTCAATATTTCAGTCTTTGACATATACTTTATTTCCTTTGATAACAAAACTTGATACTTGAACTTTGATCAACCAAGTGTTAACATTTCCTTGTGTTTATTTGACTTATCCACATGTATTTTTGTATTTTGAGCCCAACCTTTTATTGAAAAAATAATTTATCAGTTTATAGAATTGTAACCTCAGATAACTTGCAATGAAACCCATTTGAAATGCATGTTTAATACAGGCCTGATAATTACCCAATTTAAATCGGTTTCTTGATTTATTTTGATTTTTTCCTGATTTTTTTTTTTACCTAATTTTTTTTTTCTTCCCGATTTTATCCCAATTTTCCAGATTTTCCCCTTATTTTCTCTATTCTTCCCTATTTTTCCCCATTTTTTTACTCGAAAATGGGGAATGTTGTTCGATGCCATTTTTTCCCCACGAATTATCTTCTTTCTTTTTTTTACTCAAGGGGGGGCGTGGTAGAGGGGATTTTTTTTTTTTTTTTTTTTTAAAGTGCTCACTATCACCCCTTTTAATAAAAATGAAATGATTCTTTAAAGTATTAAAATGTAGTATTATAGTAGGTAAAGCATAATATGAATCTTTCGTTCAGTGAAATGTTGTTTACACAACGTGAGTGCAATCACCATTGGTTTACGGTATACTATTCCCACTGAGATTGGTGGAGAATACAATTTCTATTGAATCACAAGATCAGATCAATAAATTCACTGTAGGCCTGTCTACCTCACCTTGAGTTTGCCAAATAACCAGCTATTTTAACTGTCGCGATCGCAAATTAACCAGTTAATTTGCAATTAGCAAGCTATTTGGGAAATAACGGGCTAATTTGCGTCTGTCCAAGCCGGTTTGTGCTGAGCGTATCGGTCTGGTGAAGACGTAATTTCGAGCTCCGGGATAATATCCAGACTCTGAAAATAGCGGGATATTTGGCAAACTCGAGCCGATGAAGACATAGGCCTATTATGATTTTTTTTCTTTCTAGAAAACTACTTTGTTGACAGATCAAGAGATCACTGAAAGGTTAAAGCCTGGGACTGGATCAAGCAAGGGCCCTTCAAGGTATATTGATGGAATCTTCACATTTCTTTAAAATCGTGACAATTCAGGCATCAATTATTTTTGCCCATTCACATTTGGGAATCATTCATTTGTTGGATGCCACTATGTGATAATTAAATGCACTTTAAAAGATAGCTATATGCTACTTATACTTGTATGTACAGTGTAACATGTTGATGTGAATTTTATGCTTAGAATATGATAGCGTGAGTATAAAAGATTCATGCTCATGATTATCACAAATGGATCACAAGTGATTATGGTGCCTAAATAATTTATCAATACCGTCATACTAGGCCAAGTACTCTGTATACAGCTTATCTCCATAAGTAGATAGAACCCATTTTTTTAGTGTGATGAAAAAACACACAACATGTCACTCTGTGTATCATTATCATACATAATTCATGCATAAAATATTGCCTTGTATGGTTTTTTATGCAAACTGCCCCTGCTTCGTGACTATAAAAGTTGTATTTCATATGGGTTTTTGTTATGCAAGCTACACTGTACATGTACATTTAATCTCTGTAATACATTTTATGGTTTCTGTCAGAGCTCAACTGGAGAGAAAGTTTGCCCAACTGAAACAAGAGATTCTCAACTCAGGGTTTTCTATGGAGAAACTCTTCAGTTTGGTGCAAGAGTTGTTGACGGCTGCTGAGAAATACTTTGTTCTCAAGAAACTCTTCTGGAAGGTAATCCAGCGCACTATTATCGAATTGTGAAAACAAGAAAATGAGGGACATCTACTTCGTAATTGAATCCAAGAACATTCTGTTTATGTTACTTGCAGGAGACTTCTGTTTTGTCTACCTGTCATTTTCTTGTCAATGAGTCTATTTGGTCCAACATAAACAGTTGCTGTACCTTTAATGTGCATGACTAAATCTCATGGACTAAAGCTGATGCAAAAATCGTCAAAGCAATTTAGGGTTTAGAAACAAAGATACATGAATTAAAAGGAGATGTTATTGAAAGAAAGAACAGTCAGGATGTTTGAATTTGAATGGAGGGAATGTACAAGTATATTGTAAGAATGGAATGAATCAGGTAAAGGCTGTGTGTTACTTATGGTGAATATTTCACACTTTATCATTTTAGGAATGTACGTGTAAAACCGATACATAAAATGTTCCTGAAAAGGACAAGTCAACCAACTGAAAACATGAAAGTTATATTAATATTTAGAATAGAAGAAAATCTATAAGGAAACTTGACCCTTTGACTACAGGACCTGGATGATTCATGTATTCAACTGTAGAAAAGAGGGAATTCTTGGTTAACATACATGTAGGTGAAATTGCATAACTTTAAATTGGAAAATTCAAGTGGATGGTCAAAATATTTCCATGCAAAGTTTATGAAAAAATGAAACCAAGTCATGAATCGTGAGTAACTGATTCATACTGACAATCATTCATGTGTAATCTGTTTTGCAGCAACCGGACCTGTTCAACTTTTTCCTCGCGCAGCTTCAGCGCTACCTTCCTAAGTCAACAGTCAATGTCCACACAGAGAAGGGCAAGCAACACAGGGCTGATGAACTAGAGTAAGATCTTAAACTCAGCGCTTGCCACTGACAGGCGAAAATATATAAGGGCGCGCAAAGTCCTAGGACGGACCCACTAGATTTTTCAATTCTTGACAAAGGGATTATGCATATACATTTGTAGACCCTGACAATCTTAGTCCAGACCCCTGTACTGTAGAAAAACAAGTTGATTTGGAGCGAAGGTTATGGACTAGAAAGTTTAATGATTGGTCTGAAGTATTATCCCAACCTCGCTGGGGATTAGCCCTTGATAGGCCTTGGGTCTTTGCTAGTCCCTCCACATGTACTCAATAATCATGTGAAGTATGTATCCTTCTTTATTTAAAGGTAAAGACCAGTATTGGTAACGCCCCAATTTCAAAAAATGAAATGGAAGCTCTCATTACCAATCATGTGAAAGAATATGTTTTGACTAATACATGATGATAACAAATTTGCCGGGAAACCGCCTACTAATTCATATATTTGGTAAATTTATTTCTCTCATGGTCGTGTGAGAGAGATAGGGTAGTCCCATATACATCTTTCTGTGTATAGTGCTTGTAACTTTACGAAGAATGGGCCAAATTTCTTATCATTTTGATGATTCCAGAACCTTGCAGATGCTAGATGCTAGATGATCAACCTTTTCTGATCGATTCCACAACGTTTCTTTCACAATGCAATCGCATGACCATTACTGGTCTTTACCTTTAATGTTCTTGTTTCTATTGTTTTTGTTTTTTTAATCTTTAAAAAAAAGGGAGAGAAAAAAGGACATCTGGAGTAAAGCTGATTTGTTGTTGTTGTAAAATTTACCTTTTATTTGCCATTAGTGTTTGATCAGCACACACAATGGGCAGCAGTTTACAAAGGATTCACCTAAACGTAGTGAATGTAGAGAATGGGAAAAAATTGTCATTCAAACTGAAGCTTTTGTCAGGCGATATCAATGCGGTAATGAAATGCTACGCTGTGTAACCTAGGTTTCCAGAGTGAAGTACACGTAATTGGGTTAACAGATCATTATCGAGATAAAAAGCATTTTTCAGAGAGCACTTATCTTTGAATTACTCCTAGTCCTTGATATATAGCTATCTATCAGATGCATATCTTTACAATGGGTGCATCTCTTGTAGGTTATGGCCATCAAATCAAAGATATAAAGCCATTCTTGTGTATCCTTATGCATATGTTCTTTTCTTCTGACGTATGAAACAGTTTATATTGTGTATAAAGTAGAGACGGATATATATATGTGTACCGTACATGTATCCTGCACCAATCCATATATAGATTCCATCCTACGTTGAACATGCTTAGCATGTATAAATCGGTGTTTTGAGAATTATACTTGCAATGAGCTGTATATTTTGGACATCAGTTCAATTGATTTGGTGATCTGATCTTTGCCCTTAGACTTTTTTTTTTTTTTTGGGGGGGGGCGTCCATTTTTGTCTTATTTTTCACTTTTCTGATGCAGCAGATTTCAATGACGATTCCATTTGAATATAGGACTTAATTTTCTTTGGCAGTCGGCATTGTTTTCAATTTCCAACATTGCAGAGAATTATAATCAGATTGACTTAGATCAGAAAGCCGTTCATATCCTTATCTACTTTAATTTCAGTTTATTTAATTAACTTATTTTTTATCAAGGACACTGCAATCAGCACCTCATTTTCTAATGACCTTTGATACTATCCACTTAGAACCACCATTTATTAATTTTTCAGACTGGTGATTCTACTTAATGAAACACTTGGTTTGATGTTCCATGAGACGGAGGTTCTGCCTGGAAGATTGGACTTCATCAAAGCAAACAGGTATGTCATCATTATCATTATCATCATCATCATCATCATCATCACCATCAACATTAACATCAACATCATCATCATCATCATCATCATCATCATCATCATCATTATCATCATCATCATTATCATTGACATCAACATCATCATCATCATTGACATCAACATCATCATCAACATCATCAATCATCATCATCATCATCATCATCACCATCAACATTAACATCATCAACATCATCATCATCATCATCATCATCATCATTATCATCATCATCATTATCATTGACATCAACATCATCATCATCATTGACATCAACATCATCACCCATCATCATCATCATCATCCTCATCATTATTATCATTGATATCAACATCATCATCATCATCATCATCATCATCATCATTATCATCATTGATATCAACATCATCATCATCATCATTGATATCAACATCATCATCATCACCATCATCATCATCATCATCATCATCATCATCATTATCTTCATCATCACCATCATCATCATCATCATCATTATCATCATTGATATCAACATCATCATCATCATCATCATTATCATCATTGATATCAACATCATCATCATCATCATCATCATCATTGATATCATCATCATCATCACCACATCATCATCATCATCATCATTATCATCATCATCATCATTATCTTCATCATCACCATCATCATCATTATCATCATTATCTTCATCATCATCATTATCATCATCATCATCATTATCATCATTGATATCAACATCATCACCATCATCATCATTGATATCAACATCATCATCATCACTATCATCATTATCACCATCATCATTTATTGAAGTCAGCATTTTCCTTCTTAAGAGAAATCACTGACTTTTGTCCTCTGATGACACTCCCTCTCTCCACTTCTTGTCTCAAGCACCCTCAATCAGACCTACCTTACTGCTTTCTTTCTTCACCATACCTTTCTATGAAATCTTCCAGGAAATACAAAACCAGATCCTAACATTAAATGTTGGAAGAGTAGTACAAATAGTAGTAAGAAGAAAAGTCAATTTTTCTTCACCATACCTTTCTATAAAATCTTCCAGGAAATACAAAATCTGATCCTAACATTAAATGTTTGCAGAGTACCGGTAGTACAAATAATAGTAAGAAGAAAAGTCAATTTTTACACTTAGAACTTTTCGCACATAACAAAATGCCTCAGTAGTGTCTGGAAGTTTCACTCCACCTGTAGCGACATCATTAATTAATTAATTAATAATGGGGAAAAAAGGAAAAAAAAACATCTGTTATCAATAGTACTTGAGGCATTTCAAGGATTAAATCATCCAAGACACAAAAGTATAGTTTAAGAAAGTAAAGATGACAGCAATCACATTGACATAACATAAATAAAAATAAACAGATGGGAGAAAACAGGTGATGAAGGAAGTTTAGATTTGAAAATAAAAGAAAGAAGACTTAATTTTCACTGAATATTTCTTTGATTTTGGGGCATGTATTTTGATAGTGGCAATTATGTTTGAATCCTCGGATTGTTTATATACATGTTTAGTCTACTAATTGTCAACTTGAAAGTGATTTTTATCTTTTCTTTTTTATGAAGTTTGCACTGGAAAGCTTACACATTCATGACCAAATTTAAGATTGAGATTTGATGATATTTTTGTATGCATGTTAATGTATGTACCACATTAAAAAAAAAACCTTTTCAGATGCTATGAAAATGTTAACAGATGTAGATTTATACTTTCAAAATAAATATATCAGCTCTATTACAAGTGTATTCGTAATGGAGATTGTATGCTTCCCATATATGCATGATAATCCATGCAGAGTGTGACATTGACTTTTATATAGAGGGTAATTATTAATAAATTGCACAAATCAAGGAGTTCATCTCAATAACACATGGCCTTGATTTTCTCTGACTGTTTTCTTTCTCTCTCTCCTCTCCCTCTCTCCCCCTCTCCCTCTCTCCCCTCTCCCTGTTGATTCTCTTTCTTTTCCCTCTCTCTATTTATCCCTCTTTCTCTCATTTTTATTCATGGCTATGTCATAATGAAATGAATTCATTCATTTTCTTTCATTGTAATATAAATGTGTCTTCCTATGCCGATACATGTACACATATCAAGAAAAAAATCACAACAAAGTATTGTATTGAACTCACATTCTCTCTCTCTCTCTCTCTCTCTCTTTTGCTATCTCTCCACTTGATTCATGAACATATGTCAGCGGTGTTCAATTAATTTTCCATTACCAATCAACCCTACATTAATCAGTTGAATCAAATGTCCATCCTTCTACCCACAGTGATAAGGCCACATTGGATCTGCTGTGGGTACCGTTGTGTCTCCCAGAGATTCTCCAGTGCTGGCAACCCCCCCCACCCCCCCCCCCCCCCCCTAGTACCTTCCCCTCTCTCTCTCTCTCTCTCTCTCTCTCTCTCTCTCTCTATCTCTCTCTTCCTGTCTTTCTGTCCCTATCTCTTCCTCTTTCTCTTTTTCTCCATTCTCTTTATCTGTATTTCTTCTTGTCTATTCATTGCAACCCAGGACATGTCATAATTGTTCAATCATGTATCCATTAATTATCAATCAAACCTACATTAATCAGCTGAATGAACTGCCCTTCCTTCCTCCCACAGTGGTAAGGCCACGTTGGATCTGCTGTTGGTATCTTTGTTTCTCCGGAGATTCCCCAGTGCTGGCAACCCCCTAGTACCTTCCCCTTCTCTCTCTCTCTCTCTCTCTCTCTCTCTCTCTCTCTTTCTGTCTGCCTGTCTCTCTCTCTCTCTGTATGTCTGTCTCTCTCTTCCTCTCTCTCTCTTTCTCTTTCTGTCCCTATCTCTTCCTTTTTCTCTTTTTCTCCATTCTCTTTATCTGTATTTCTTCTTGTCTATTCATTTCAACCCTGGAAATTTTATAACTGTTCAATCATGAATCATTACCAATCAACCCTACATTAATCAGCTGAATGAACTGTCCTTCCTTCCTTCTACCCACAGTGGTAAGGCTGCGTTGGATCTGCTGGTGGTACTGACGTGTCTGCCAGAGATTCCCCAGCGCTGGCGACCCCCTAGGACCAAGGCTCAATCCCTTGGCTTGGTGACTGACACAGACAGTTGGAAG